>JBAMBR010004857.1:0-96026 GCA_037044475.1 Zaprionus obscuricornis | reverse complement strand
TGAACACTGTTAACCATCTTTTAAAGCAGCTCAAGTTTGAGCTTAGCAGTTACTGCCGATCATTCAAAGCTTTTATCACTCTCTGTCTCTCTCTCTCTCTCTCATATGTTAGTTACTTATGATAGTTAACAGCGCATTAACAGTAAACATAGTTAACAGTCTGTCAAAGTAACAGTTCAACTCTAAGCTCAGCTGTTACTGCTGATTAATCAAAGCTTCTTTCACTCTCTCCCTCTCTCTCTCTTTTATGTTGGTTACTTATGTTAGTTAACAGCGTATAAGCAGTGCGCACTGTTAACAGTCTGTCAAAGCAACAACTCAACTTTAAGCTCAATTATTACTGCCGATCAATCAAAACTTCTATCACTCTCCTCCTCTCTATCTAACTCTCTCTTTTTCTCTCACTTTGGGCGCTTGTGATAATTCAATAACATGTCAATCGCATGTTAGTTAACAGCAAACAGACTGTACTTCACATTGCAAAGAAGTGACACTACACGCAGCATGTGCGGCATATGCGCATTAATGAGGTTTGTTAGTGCAATCTGAAGAGTTGCAGCAGAGCTATGGCGTAAAATTGTCGCCTCTTTTGTGAATGTATGTATGTGTATGTGTATGTGTGTGTGTGTGTGTATGTGTTGCATCAACACATTTTTGATGGTTTTGACAGTTGCGATTTGCAAAATACTGAGCTACAAGAGAAAAGCAAATTCAGCAGGCATCATCAGTGGCAAAGGCAAAGCAAGGCAGGAAGCAGTCAAAATGCAGTATGCAACATTTTGCAGTTGCAACATCAGTTGCAACTGGCAACCAGTTGCAACGTTGCAGGCACTTTTGCCTGTCCAAAGCTGCAAATTAGATGCCAAATTAGCAGAGAAAACTGCAAAAGCAACAAAACGAAAACTGATGCAGCAAATGCCAAAAAAAAAAACACAAGTGCGACAGAGATAGAGAATACAGAGAGAGAAAGAGTGAGAGAGAGAGAGTAAAAGCATTGCTGTGTGGCATGCGGCAGCTGCTGTGAGTGTTAAGTTGCTCAGCGAGTAAAGACCATCAGGATGCAATGTATGGCTATGTATGTATGTATATGTAGGCAATGTAAATGTATATGAATGTATGTGTGTGTGTCTCATGTAGTGTATGCTGCCTATGTGAATATGTGTGTGTGTGTGTATGTTGCGGTACTTTGACTGATGTGGCACAAAAACCCGTAAGCCTGCCAGACAAAAACCTTTGCCTACTGCATTGACACGTACAGTCAAGCCACGCCCCATTCCCGCCGAACTCCCTCCATCACTCTATCTCTCTTTCTCTCTCTCTCTCTCCCTCTTGGTATCTATACGATGAGCCTTTAGGCTGTAGGGCAATGCTAAATGGTTTTTCAATGGGTTTTTCGGGCATCAGGTTTCCCAGTTTTAAGTTAGATACTCGAATGGCTTTTGCTATTTCTGCTTCAGTTTCGGCATCAGCATCAGCAGCAGTAGCAACAACAACAGCAACAGCAACAGCAGCAACTACAGCTTGTGCAACTGCTTCTTTATCATCTTTGTCTGCTAAGCCCGCAACTTGCCACAGAACGTAGCAGAAGCTTATGAAATTTTGCGGTAGATATTGTAGTTGTTGTTGTTGTCCATGCTGCTGCTGCTGCTGCTGTTGGTGTTGTTGTTGTTGTTGTTGTTGTTGCTGTTGGTTATTAAATTTGATATGCTACACCTTGTGGGCCATATCAGATTGCCGTAAGAGCGTTAAGACAAAAGGATCTCAGAGAATTCATGTAAAATGCAAAAGGAAATATGCTATGTCATAAATTTTATACGAATATGAATATGAATACAAGTATGAGTGCGAGTGCGAGTGCGGGTGCGGGTGCGGTTGAATGTGAGTATGAGTATGAGTATGAGTATGAGTATATTCGTATGAGTGCCACTAGACAGCTCAGGCTCAGCACAGTTCAGCCATAAGAAGAATAAACAATCCTTTACACATACACAAACACACACAGAAAGAGGGAGAGGGAGCTATAGAGAGAGAGAGCGACATATACAATGATATGTTGACACACTTTTGGTCTGTGTTTTGGTCCATTTCCACCTACCGTTGCCCAACCCACCGCTTTGCCACTTTGCCATGCACAACCTACGCCTTTTTTTTATGCTACGTTGTTTTTGTCCAAGTCAGCAGAAAAATGTTGTATTTTTTCTCCTCTATTTTCTATTTTCTATTTTCCATTTTGTATTTTGTATTTTAATATGATCCTAAATTGAGCTTGTTATTTATGTTGAGTTTACAATACCTTATGGCCAGAGTCATCGTCTAGGCAGTTTTTAGGGTTCGCTTTTCGCTTATTTTCTGCACAGCGCACAGCGTGTGACTTGTTTTAAAAAAAGCAAAGCACAACAAAAAAAAAAAAAAACAACAGAAAACAGAAAACAAACAAGAGCAGACAAGTTCAGACATGCTGTGGATCGAAAAATAATAAAGAAGAAGAAGCAGCAGCAGCAGTAGCAGTAGCAGCAGGAGTAATAACAGCGACAGTAGCTGAAACAGAAGCCAAAGCCAGAAGCTTGAATGCAGATAAAACAACAACCAGAACTGTCGTAATAAAAATGCCCTGCAGTTAAAATAATTGTCACTGTAATAAAGTGATGCACACAATTATATATTTACGAGGGTTGCTTCATTACTTTTAAATAAATTAGTTTAATATGCAGACAACAATTGCATGTAGAATGAAAATAATAAATTAATTTTAATTTGCTTTCAGAAATCAAAAATTAAATAAAATAAATAAAATAAATAAAATAAATAAAATAAACAAAATAAATAAAATAAATAAAATAAATAAAATAAATAAAATAAATAAAATAAATAAAATAAATAAAATAAATAAAATAAATAAAATAAATAAAATAAATAAAATAAATAAAATAAATAAAATAAATAAAATAAATAAAATAAATAAAATAAATAAAATAAATAAAATAAATAAAATAAATAAAATAAATAAAATAAATAAAATAAATAAAATAAATAAAATAAATAAAATAAATAAAATAAATAAAATAAATAAAATAAATAAAATAAATAAAATAAATAAAATAAATAAAATAAATAAAATAAATAAAATAAATAAAATAAATAAAATAAATAAAATAAATAAAATAAATAAAATAAATAAAATAAATAAAATAAATAAAATAAATAAAATAAATAAAATAAATAAAATAAATAAAATAAATAAAATAAATAAAATAAATAAAATAAATAAAATAAATAAAATAAATAAAATAAATAAAATAAATAAAATAAATAAAATAAATAAAATAAATAAAATAAATAAAATAAATAAAATAAATAAAATAAATAAAATAAATAAAATAAATAAAATAAATAAAATAAATAAAATAAATAAAATAAATAAAATAAATAAAATAAATTAAATAAAATAAATAAAATAAATAAAATAAATAAAATAAATAAAATAAATAAAATAAATAAAATAAATAAAATAAATAAAATAAATAAAATAAATAAAATAAATAAAATAAAATAAATAAAATAAATAAAATAAATAAAATAAATAAAATAAATAAAATAAATAAAATAAATAAAATAAATAAAATAAATAAAATAAATAAAATAAATAAAATAAATAAAATAAATAAAATAAATAAAATAAATAAAATAAATAAAATAAATAAAATAAATAAAATAAATAAAATAAATAAAATAAATAAAATAAATAAAATAAATAAAATAAATAAAATAAATAAAATAAATAAAATAAATAAAATAAATAAAATAAATAAAATAAATAAAATAAATAAAATAAATAAAATAAATAAAATAAATAAAATAAATAAAATAAATAAATATTAAAATATATATTACAAATTATATTAAAAACTTAATAAATTCTGCAATTTATTATTTTTATTAGTTGCATTTAAATATAGAAATATTTTGCTTGAAATTTGTTTAATCCAAAATCAATTGGAAATCGGGTCGAAAAATCTAAAGCTATTTAGTTCATTTATCAGAGCTTTGACTTTTTGTCAGGGCTAAGCTTTTGAGCAAAGCTGCCCTCGACATTGTAAGCTGAGAGTGAGAAAAAGAGAGATAGAGAGAAAGAGAGAGACAGGGATAAAGAGAGAGATGAGAAGTGTAAAGAAGTAGTGTAAAGAATGGAGAAGCCTCGGCACTTGGTACAGTTCTATTTTATAGCAACGGCCAAAACATTATAGCCATGATTAATGGCAGATAATAATTTCGAGTGCGAGCACTTGACAGCATACAAAAAGTCAGAAAACGATGGCCAATGACGTCCATTAGACTGGCCAACAAGAAAGACAGGGACAGAGAGAGAAAGAGATGATAGGGGGGTGGTGTGATACTTCTGGTAGGAGGTGTTAAAGGGCAGCCAACAAAACAAAGTGCAACAGTAGCAGCAGCAGCAACAAGAGCAGCAGCAGCAACAGCAGCAAAAGCAGCAGCAACAGAAACTGCAAATGACTGTTGAAAAATAAGCTACAATTCGGGCATAAAACTATTGCCATATTCTGTTTGCGGCAGTTAACGAGCGATGCCCGCTTCTCATGTTTCCCCCTACTTGCATTTGCTCTTTTTTGCTCTGCCATCCCTCTCTCTCTCTATCTCTGTGTGCTGCAACTGTACTTTGGTCAGTTGTGCGTGTGATTTACTTCATTTTATGCATAAATTATTATAAACGCGCTGATCAAAATGCAAGCTGAAAAAAACGTAGAGAAAATACAGAGAGAGAAAAGAGAGAGAGACAGAGAGCGAGAGAGAAATGTAAATAACAATGAAATTAAAAACAAAAATGGCGCGAGGAAAATGATAACGGAAACGGAAATAACGCATACTGCACCGACTGCCATTTTGGCGGCCGCTGTGGCATGTTGCAGCTGCAATGAGTCTGCTGTGACATTTGCCACATGCTGGCGATTTGGCTTTTCTCTTGGTTTTTCGACGATACAAAAATTGATTTAAACGTTTGCCAAGGGTTAAGGTTTGCTTTTTTTTCCTCCTTTTTTTTTTGGTATTTTAGGTTTTTGCGGGCATTTGACGTTGTTGCAACAGCTGCAACAAATGACATTAAAATCCAGTCAGTGCGCTTGCTACCAAAAATGATTTTTAGAATTTTTTTTATTTTTTTGGTGATCTTTTTTTTTGCAATTTTTACGAGCTGTCTTTAAATTTTTGAAGAGTGCAACAGCAAAAGATACGGGCGATTGTATGAAGATTGAGAAGGAGAGAGAGAGCGGGAGAGAGAAAGAGAGGGAGAGAGAGAGTGAGGAATTTAAGCAGTTTCAAGTTACACGAGGCAAGTGTATAGAGTGCGCTTTTAAAAGCTGCGCCTTTTATGTTGCACGAATCATTACAAAAGGACACACACATACATACACTGCGGCAGGATGTGTGTGTCTGCCAAAGACAATGAAGGCTGTCGAACCAATAAGTGCAACGGAGTTTTGTCCTGTTCTTTTCTACTGCTGCTATTGCTGCTGCTATGTCTGTCTGTCTGTCTATCTGTCTGTCTCCGAGTCTGTCTGTCTGTCTGCATGTCCTATCTGTCTGTGTGAGTGCGTCATAAAATTACTTTTTATCATTGTAACATGACAGTAGACGAGCTATTGCCAGCTATAGCTATAGCTATAGCTACAGCTACAGCTACATCTCATGCTGCTACTTGCTGCTTTTGCTATGATGATGTACGCAGTGGTTTTTATGTGCTAAAGACATTCATACACGTTTTCTTTATGTTGCAGCTAAAAGGATGCCAGTATCCTGCCACAGCATCAACTACAGCTACAGCTACAGCTACAACTCGTGCTCCAGCTCGAGCTCGAGCTGATGCTGAAGCTTTTGCTCTGCATTGTATTAATGGCTCGCATGCACGACAGGGCCGCAGCGCTAATAAGCATAAACGCAAACTTCTGCCATGTGACTCGATTGCCATTTCCTTCCTGTGTCGTGTCCTTTTTTCCTCTATATATATATATACAGTGCGTGCAAAACTCAAGAGATACACTGACACGAGCCTGAACAGAGACAGAGAGATGCGATGACTGTAGACTCAACGATTCAAGTTGGACATGAGCGTTGCATAGCGTAGCGTGCTCTTTCAGCACTTTGACTTCTTTGTGCACTTTATTAATGTTATTAAAAATCTAACAAATGTGCTGAGCAAAACGTTGCTGCCAACTATTTGCTACTGTTGCAACTTGCGCTTTATTAATACCCTTTACACACACACACACACGCACATACGACAGTCAATTAATGTGGTCAGCGTGCAACATTGTTGCCTCATTGTCTCACTACGTTATGCCATTTAATGGCTCAACAGGTTGTCTAACTAACTTACAAAAATCCTTTACGAAATCAGCCTGGAAAATTGTTCCACGGCAACAATGAGACTTTATTTTATAGCTTCTCATATATATATATTTAGAGAGAGAGAGAGAGAGAATATATAATATAAAAAATAGATATCGCAGAGTGTTTCAGCGACTTAACTTTCTTGCTCAGTGCAACAATTCTTAATGCTGCCCAAAAGTATGCAATGCATTTTGCACAAACTGCACTTAAAGTTGAGAAAATTGTATGAATTTACCATAGAAAATGCAACAGTTACAACATTTGCAACAATTGCAAGAATTGCAACAGTGGTAGTCAAGAAATTTTATTTGCGGCAATTGTAAACGAATTTCTATTGAAGTGAATTGTTTGCCAATGCATTAAACTGGCAGCTCCATTTGATAACAATTCTGCGAACAATGGCCAATTCTATCTCACTTTATTTTCACTCAATTTTCTCAACGCTTTAACAACAACAGCAACAACAAAATTGCAGTAGAAGGAAAATAATAGAAAATAAACAAAAAAAAAGAAAGAATGTAGAGAAACTAAAAATAAAGCGTAGTGCAATTGTTGACTTTTTGTGCGTAGTTAAACAAGTTTAATTAAGACTCAATTCAAACAGCATTCAATGCCAGGATAAAACTTTTCAACACTGACACCTTTTACAGTGTCGGCAACAGAACGAACGATAAACAAAAGTCGCCATCGCCATTGTCGTCGTCGTCGTCGTCGTCGTCAACTTCATTTCTCGTTATATTTTACAGAAATAGTTAGCTTTTTTTTATCAACTAGTTTTTCTATCATGTTCCCCCACGTAAACCTTTTTGGCCATATTGCTCGACCGTTATTTGGCAAACAATTGCCAATTTGGCTTAAACATTTCTGGCCAAAGTGCAAGTTTTTAGCCACTTCCGTTTGCTGCGGTTACTGCTGTTGCTAGCTGCTCCTGTTGCTGCTGTTGTCACTTGATTTGTGTCCTTGTCGTCTGTCGTGCAGCAATTTCAGTTCACTTTTACAGTTAATACTCGTACATATCTCAAGGCATTTGCAATGGCACGCGGCAACTTTGTCCATGGCTCAGGATGTTGTCATTTGTATATCTCTCTCTCTCTCTTTCTCTCTTGTACTCTCTTTCTCTGTGTGTGTGTGTTTGTGTGTGAGCGCGAAAACAAAATGAGTACAAAATACTAAAAACGACTTCCGTTTGACAATTTGCATGCTGTGCACCCCGCCGGAAATGGAAAAACACTTGCTGCGCTCTCTTCTCCTCTCTTCTCTCCTCTTTTTTTCTCTGCCTTTCATTCTCTGTCTCACTTGCGAGCAGATGCCTTTGTTTGCAATTAAGTGAGAACTCATGCAGCTATGTAGGAAAATGTAGTAACAGCATCAGCAAACAGCAACAGCAGTAGCAGTGAAAAAAATGTAAGAAAAGTAGAGAAAAAAAAGAAAAGAAAAAGCAGTTCACACTCAATACATATTGTGGAAATTTCTCTGGCTCAGTGTTTTTATATGTATATTTCATGTAAAGTCAATTTGATGTGCGTTGACCAACCGCTGCTACACATAGCGATGCCAAGTAATGTGCTTTTTCTCCATATATACACAAACCCCGCCGCCCGTTGCCATTGCCTTAATGGCCAATTAAGCGTAGACGACACAAGAAATAATTAAATCGCTGCATGTGGGTTTTCTCTGCTGTTTATAGCTTTTGTTGCTGATGCTGATGATGCTGCTGCTGCTGCTGATGCTGATGCTGTTACTGGCAACTGAGTTCAAGTCTTTTGTCGTATGTAAAGAAACTCTCTCTTAAGTTAAAACATTTTTATGCGCAGCCCAAAAGTATGCAGCGCCTTTTTCTCTCATTTCATTCAAATTATTTGCGGTTGACGTAAGACTTGTATTTGTGCAAAATCAATTGTGTAAAAAGTGTGTAAAATAAATATAAATTTAGCTTACATTTAAGACAGTTTAAAGTTATAACATTTTTAAGTTTTTTATTAAAAAAAAAAATTAAATATGCAACAGTTTTTATTTACCGGATGTATATAGTATGTAAAACTTTAATACTTTAAGTAATTCTATTTTTATTTTTTTTTTTAATATATAAGATATTAAATTAAATCTATAAAAAAAAGGTGTGTGAATCTTTGTCTTCAGCTAATTAACAAATATCTGCTTTTGCTGCTGCTGTTGCTACTCTTGCTGTTGCTGTAGCTCTTACAATTTCCATTGCTGCAACAGAACTTATGAACTTCTGAATTTGCTGTCTATTTAATATTTCAAGCGCAATTATGCAGCAGCGCGTTAAAAATCAAATACAACATTAATAGTGACAGCTGCAATCAGAGCGCTGTGAGCAAAGTTAAGTTTTTCGTTACGTTTTGGCCATCATAAAATTCAATTTGGCGCAAAGTGTTTAATGAAAGCGCCAACTTGTCGACCCCGATATATAGTTACGCCCTCTCTCTCTCTCCCCCCCCCTTTTCTTCCCCCTTACACGCCCCACACTTTGGACTCCGTGACAATCACTCTGAGCACAGCGGGCCAACTTGGCCATTAACAATTCACGCAGACGTCGCTACGCATGGCTAAGAATGAAACAGAAACAGCAACAACAAAAACAACACGAACAAAAAGAACAACAAGAGCAACATCAACAGCAACAAATACACAATAGAGAAACGACAGCAACAACACAAAAAAAAAATTGCGACTTGTTTTACATAAAAACACACTTTAGACATCAAATTATGCAATGCAGGGGCGCTACCAAATTCCCATTCCAGCATCCCGCTGTTTAGTGGCAGTAGATGGATGAGAGAGGGGAAGAGAGTGAAGGAAATATTCGTTTCACTTTTTTTTTTTTGCCCGCGCGCACTGACAAAATGCAATGACTGTAATAAAAATTAACAAGCTATGCTACGTTTGAGTTTTGAATTAATTGAAAGCGCGTATGCGCAGGACATTCCCAAAGAGCAAGGGAAGCAGGGGGCGAGACAAAGCATTGCAGTCGCAGGATAATGCTGTTGCTGCTGTTGCTGTTGCTGCTGCTGATGCTTTCCTTATAAAATTATAAATTCGCGTCTAAATGAGCGTTGCAAAATTAATGAACTGCATGCAGTTTAATTGAAATGCGCATCCACAAAAAGGGCAAGCGAAAAAAGGATGGAAAATTATATATAGAAGGGTGAAAGACGTATGCAACTCTCTCTCTCTCTCTCTCTCTCTCTGTGTATGTGTGTGTCAGTGTGTGTGGGAAAATACATAATGAAAACCAATTTAAATCTAAGCAAAACCGTCAGTTGGTTGAATAATCAAACAAATGATTAAAGTTTGCGATAGCGCACATAAAAATCTGCAGAATTTTGTAAATATTATTGAACAAAAATGTTCATAAACTTGCAGGTTGTGTAAAATTTTCATTAAATTATTGAATAAATCAAAGAAAATTAAAACAATTTTTAAATAATTTTTTTTAAAATTTTAAAAATAATATAAAAACGTTGTACAATAATTTTTGAAATATTATTGAATTATTTACAAAATATATTTATATGAAAAATATTTTTGTAGAATTTTTAAAAAAAAATTAACTTTTGGAAAATAATTTTAAAAATTAAATTGAATTGTTGAATATTTTGTTAAAAAATTGTTTAAAAAACATGTTCCAAAAATTAAAAAAAAAAAAAAAAACAAACAAATATTTAAATAATGGAAATTAATAAATGAAAATATTTAAAGGAATAATATTTTTAAACAATTTTTTGCAGGAATTATTAAATAATATTTTTTTTTTTCGAAATTTATTCATAATCTTATTCACTTGCTTGACATTCTTCACATTTAATTCATTTATTATCCAATTTGAGATAAATTTCATTGTATTTTATTATAGTAGATTTGTGAACTCACCTCCATGTTAAAGCTGTTTTATCCCATTTGGCACCCTGTAGAATATAGCGACGCACACGTAAGCTATAACCATTGCCATGATCCAGATTATCCGGTGAGAAATTATACGCATACTTATTGTCGCCCACACCGCAACGGGGCTTTTGTATTAGCTTTGCCGTTGTGGGGTCGATTTTGCCTGTAACTGGAATGTTGCCAAATTTCTGCCAGGCAATACAAGAAAAAGAGACAGAGCGAAAGAGAGAGAGAGAGAGAATGGCAAAATGTTAGTTGTGAAATTGTGCATAATACATGTGGCAGCAAAGCAAACAACACTTGCAGCAGTTGCATGCTGTAGCGCCACTAACAGCAGCAACAGCATCAGTAGCAGCAGCAGCATCTGCTTGGCAGCACCTACCTGGAGATTACGTATTGCATCTATCAGTTGCTCCGCGGAGCGCAGAGCGCCAGTTTCCAGATCTGACTTGGGCAGATAATCAAACTGCATGAGGTAAGTGTACTGAAAAAAAAAAACAGAGAGAAAGAGAAGAAGATGAAGAAGCTGAATAAGAAGAAGAAAATGATGAAAAAATGAAATGGAAACATGGTAAAGTAAATGTACAGACGAAGGGCCGGCAGTAGCTAGAAGAAGTAGATGAAGCTGTGGGGGACGGCAAGCTGTAGGGCGGTTGGGCAAATGCATTAGGGAAGTGTGCCAAACAGAAAATGGCTGCCAGTTCTGTTTGAGCCAAACTATTTGTTGGCTTAATGTAGGCGCGTCGGCAAATGATGCCAGCAGCATTATAAAAAAAAAAAAAAAAAATAAACACAAAAACATACAAACTTTTTGCATAAAGTTAATGATAAAAGCAACAGTCAAAGCAACAACAACAACAACATTAAGAACAACAAGCAAAGTTTAACGTTACATTAATAAGCCCAAAAAGTGTGCCGCAAAAAAAATGAGCAAACACCAAAAAACAAAAAAAAAAAAGGATAGATGAGCGAAAAGCAGATAAAACATTAAAGTTTAAGACTTTGATAGACTGTTTGATAGTTAAAGTTGCATGTTAAAGGTCTGTGCGCTCAACAAATTCCCATATACAAAAATATATAGCATATATTTTGGAGCACAACATGGAAAACATGAAGGAAAAAAAAAACAAGTGCACAAAGAATCAGATTGAAAAGTTGAGAATTCAGTTTTTTGAATCTCTAGCATTATATTACAAAGTTGATATATTAAAATTTTTTTTTTTGACTTTTATAAACAAACTAAACAGAGACAGACAGAGAAAGAGAGAGCGAGACAACATCACATACCCTTTGCAGTTAACTATAGGGTATATATATATATATATATGTATGTATATGCAATCGCAGCTCATTTTTTTTTTTCATTTGCCTGCTGAGCTTCAGTTTTTGTTTCATTTTCTGGTCACAATCGATGGGCATATACAATATTTTTTTACACACATATATATATACATATATATAGCAGCGAGAGCGAAAGAATATTTTGGTTGTTTTTCTGGGGCACGACCCGCACGACCAAATAAAGAGTCATAACTGTAAAGTGTGCGACATCGACGACAAAACAGAGCTCTGGCCATATGTGTAGACTGGATTTGCATATTTTTACATGTAACAAACACAAAGAGACAACCGGGCAAAATTTATTTCCTAACACACACACTCACAGACAGACAGACAGACAGACAGTCAGTGAAACATTCACAGACACACACAAACAAACAAACAAACAAACAAACAGATGCGTATGAGTATGCGTGCTACTGGTTGGTTACTGACTGAACAGTGAGCAGTGAAGGCGTTTGTAGGCGTGCCACACACGCTTGCACACGCATTCAACAAACAGACACACACACCAGCAAATTACGTGACCTGTAAATTAAATTTTCTCTTTCATTTCGGATATATGAGAAAATTGTCGCCCACACTCATACTCACACACACACAGACACACACGCGAAAACACTTTATTGCCACGCCCCCACTGCTGCCTCCAGTTGCAGACCATACATATATACATATATATATGAAAAACAACAGACAACTCAAAAAAAAAAAACAAAAATTTTCGATTTTTAGCTTAACTTGTTGTTGTTGTTTTTTGTTATTTTTATTTTATTTTTTTTTATTTTTTTTTTGCTCGAGAAGAAAACAAAATAACTTTTTAGCCATTGAATCAACGCCAAATAAAGCGAAATTTTCATGCCCAAAAGAAACGTTAACAAGTTAAGATTCCGTTTCTATATGGTTAGAACGTGATGTGTGGCGATTAGCTGGATTTATTGGCGTATCGATTGATGAATGGTGCTGCCAAATATATCGTGTAATGCATATAGATGCGACCCAAAGACTACTGTCTACAATCTATCCACATAGATAAAAAGAGATAGATAAAAAGAGACAGAGAGAGATAGCATTTCTTGCAATAATAGAGAATCGTTAGAACTTAAACTGAAGAAAGCTTAGCTAAATGTTAATTGCTTAAATAAGTTAAAGAACTTGTTGGCGCCATTAAGTAAACAATTTAACTGTCAATTAGCCAATGAACATTTCTTGAATACTTTATTTGAATTTCAATAGGAATTTGTATTTGCATAATCATTTTATGTATATTGCAGGTAGCTATAGGGATTGATTTACAGTAATTTTTCAATAGTCATAAGTGTCTGGAATTCAGTTAAACAATTTTTTAATAATTCTTTAATGACTTTGAACTTTTTAATGTGTCTTTATGTCTTTTCTATAATTTTTGACATTTTTCAAGAAGTTGTTTTTATGCTAATTTTTATATAATTATTATTGCCTTAATAAAGTCATAAAATTAATATTCTTTACATGTAAAATATTTGATTCATTTTATGTAAATTTTAAGCAATATTTTATATGCTAAGTATTTAAATATTTATTTTATGACTTTAAAAACATATTCATATTTTGTATGGCATTTATAAAAACATCAAATTTATTTGAATTTATTATCTGTCATTAGTTAAATGCTTATTTAATTTAATTTATATGTTTCATAACAATAATTGTTTATGAATTTAATTATTAAATATTTATTCTATGACTTTAAAATCAATTGTAATATTTTTAAAATATTTTATTATTGCATTTATAAATATATAGAATTCATTTTTATTTATTATCTTTTATTAGTTACATTAGCTATTAGTTATTTTTTTTTTTAATTGTATTTTTTTATGTTTTTTATTATTAAATATTTATTTTATGACTTTTATGAAATAATTTGCAATAATTCTAAAATATTTCATTATTCATTTTTATTATTTGTATAAATAAAGTCATTAAATTTATTTAATTTTATTTTCTTCAAATTTCGTAAAATTCTTGATTAACTTTTTGTAGATTTTCTCTGGCATTATTTTTTATTATATTTATTTAAAAAAATTATTTTATAACTTTGAAATAATTTTCTATATTTCTAAAAAATTTCAACTAATTTTGATTATTTCATTTTTTTTATTTGCAAAATATTTGAATACATTTTACAATAATTATAAAATGAATGAAATTGAAATGAAATTTATTTAAAAAAAAAAAAAGATAAAATCACCTCAATGGAATTTGTATTTAATTATTGATGAGTCAAACGTCTGAAATCATTTAAAGAAATTACCGAAAATAATGCAAAAAAAATACTGAAATAATCAATTACTAATAATTTATTTGTTAAATTTGTGATTCAATTGAAAATTTCCAACATTCAAGTGATGCGCAAAAATGTTGACGCATTGCAGGTCAAAGTTGTTAAATGATACATTGTTTTTTTTTTTATATTGTTGCCACATTCTGTTGCAGTATGCATGCAACTAATCGCATAGCATATTTGATTGCCTAGCAACAGGCTGAATCAACAACAGCAAAAGCTTTCATAAGATGCCAAAGCAAGGACTTAACTTTGCATTACTTTGTTTGGCATCCCTGTTGGTCAACTGCAACGTGCAACATGCCGCGGTGCCTTCAATATACAGCAACAGATTTATTTCTTTTGCATGGTTTGAAAAATACTTTTCTTTTTTTTTTGTGTTTAACTGCGCAACTGAGCTTGCAACACTGCAAGTGCAACAAAAAAAAAAAAAAAAAAATGAAAAAGGGGGATAGAAAAAATATCAATGCCGACAGTATGTCACAAAGTGCGTCATAGTCACTAAAAGTTGTCACGTTGTTGCAACACGTTAGCCTTCAACCTTCAACGGCAGCAACGTCAGTCCAGGTTACGTTTACGTTACGCTGCGTTTCTCTACTACTCTACGTACTCAACGCCGTACTTCGTCGTCGTCCAAGAAAGCCCACACAATGCCGCATTGAAATTCATATAACGTATCGGACCAGGGAGACTAACAAACCAACAACAACAACAACAATAAGAAAAAAAACAGCAAGAAAACATACATGAAAACAATATCAATTAAAATATACACAAGTTTCTTAACTAAGAAATTGAAGAAACGAACAAATGACGAACGGAAACTATTCGTCAACGGCAGATGCGACGCTTGATTAATTTTTTATAAGCTTTAAAAATTTTCTATGTACATATATAAATTTGACATACAACCCGAAGCTTTCACATAGCGCGATAAGCAAGAAGAAACATAAGAAAGAAAGATTAAGAGCAGACAGATGTCCAATAAACAAAGAGTTTTGCAGACAAAAAGTCTAATGTTGTAGACAAACCGATCTACATTATTAAAATTCTCAAAAGGTTCCAGCAAAAAAAATTTATAAAACGGAACTTGAAAATTTATGTAAATTTTTTTTTTACACTTTTGCTGAGCACATATTAATTTTGGAAAGAGGTTTGTAACGCCCAAAAGGTATATATATATATTCTCTTCCAAATCGTCAATTTCAACTCAAACTCATTTGCAGCATGCTAAACATAAAATTTTTTTTTCAAAATTCTCCTAAAGCAAAGTCTGCGCGTAATAAAACATAATTGACATATATGATATAAATTAATGTAGAGGCAATAAAAATATATTTCGCATATAAGTTTTCAGGCAACTTAACTTTATGGATTTGAGTGTATCTCAGGAAATGAAATGAAGTAAACTGAAGAGGAGGGACAAGTTACTTAATTTGCTTAATCGAAGGCATTGCATATAAAATATATATATACATATATATATATATATCTGTTAAACTTCAGCAAGGTGTGTCCCGGTGGCAGTGCTGACACTATGTTGCTACAAAATAAAAGCCAGACATACTGGAAAAAAGGCTAAATCAAGGCAAAAGCTACAGAAATAATGTCATGCTAAAAATCCTTAATTAAAATTGTGCAGGTAAACGTGCTTCAAACGAAAAAAAAAAAAAAGAAAAGGTTAATTCTAGCCAAAGTGGCAGCACCGCACGGATGCGACACGAACCCAACCCTGTCACAGTTGGAGAGATAGAGACAGAGATAAAGATACAATATATATGATATATGAAATACGGAGAGACATTGGGCCTGATGACAAGCGTTGTTTTTATGACCGCACGTTGTGCCGCCAAAGTCGCAGTCGACATCAACGTCGTTGATAATAAACTACAATAGCTGTTGATAGTGGCACGAATGAACGAATGAATGAATGAATGAATAAGTGTATGAGTGAGTGAATGAGTGAGTAAGTAAGTGAATGAATTGCACAAGACTCTCGACCTCTCATTCTCCTCCTCTACAACCCTCCCACCCTTTTTCTTTCTTTCTCACTCATTGGGCTCAACGGAAGCACAATTCTTTTATGCAGGTCAACGGGATAAACGAGAGGTACGGGGCATGGGGATCAATCATTTATGCATTGGCCTTTTGCGCTTTTAATGGAAAATGGTAAATTTGCTGGCGCTGAACGTGTTTGAAAATCGAAAAAGAGTAAGAGAAGGCAAAAGTTGGCTCTGCACAGTGCATGTCGTACGTGGTCAAACGACGTTTCAGCCTGATAGAAAATATATAGAAAAACAAAAAAAAAAATATATAATAAAACAGGTGAGAAAAAAATAACAACAAAAACAAAGCAAAAGCAATAATAATAATAATAGTAAAAAAGTGCGACGCGCACTACGTGCGCATTTGTCGTGTAAACAAAATCATGATACAGAAAAGTAAAAAAAAAATATATATGTATATAACATAGTACATACATATATATATATACATAATAATATTAACAAGAAAGAAATGTTAGCTTGTGTCTGATAAAGTTTTTATACCCCTCAATCTATTGGTACTATGGGCAGCTATATCAAATAGTGCCCAGATCTAACTTCATTTGAGACATACACAACTTATGATAGATAGAGAAGTATCATTGGCAAACTAATTTAGGCTGATAGTGTGGCATAGATAGAGTTGATGCTGAACGAGAATATATATACTTTATAAGCATATAAAATTCAGATGTGGACTTATTGAGAACGCAAGATAGTATGAAAAGTGTGGTAATTAAACTTGCAAATTGATGCTGAATGAGAATATATATACTTTATAAAAATGTACAATATATATTATTCAGATATAGAATATATATTATTCAGATGTGGAATTATTGAGAACTTAAGATAGTATGAGAATTATCATGCACAGTGGTAATTAAACTTGCAAATTGATGCTGAATGAGAATATATATATAATTTAAATAATGCAAACTTCTGTACTGTATAATATAAATATGTAAAATATATATCATAAATATATATAGAAACATACATTCTTGATTAATAGACTATAATTCATATTCATTTTTCATATTCATATTTTTATATGGAATATTATTTCATATTTCTTATTTTTTTTACTTAGTTTTCTTCCCAACAAATATACCCCATAAATAATAACATAAATAATGAGCATCAAAAGCAATTGCCTCGAGAGTATGAGTGTTTTGGCTTAATTTAGTTAAGTTTGCGTGACAAAAACTTCTACTATGAGTCTAGTTGGAAAGTGTGTGTGAAAGTAAATTGAACGATGCGATATGTTTATTATTTTATTGGATTATAATTATGAATGGACGAACAATAGAGAGTTGAGGCACAGCAAGAGCAATAGCAAGAGCAAGAACAAGAACAAGAACAAGAACAATAATAATAGCAATAAATGAAAAGAGGCGCACTGCGTCACTTAACTCAATTACTTCAGTAAATAGTGGGCGGGGACTGAGGCGTAGGCGGGGTCATTTGCTTTAATCAACCATCAGGGCTAAAACAATGTATAGCAATGGCAGGGGAAGGTGAAATTGCAGGCGGGAAGCGACATCATACAAGCAAATCAAATTGGTTTAGATAAAAAAAAAAATAGAAAAAGAAAATAGCAGCAGGAGAAGAAGAGAAGAATGGGAACAGGACTCATTGGCTATTGACAGCCATAATTCTTGGCAAGCAGCCGCAGCTCAGCAAACAGCTCGACGACAGGCAGCAACTAATAAAGGGAGACCAGAGACCAATAACCAATAAAAATGGAATGCAACACACACACACACACAGAGAGAGAGAGAGAGAGAGAGAGATGGAGACAAACATAACACATACATATGTGAGGCACCACACCGTGCTGCACCACCTAGTGAGCCGCAAACAAACCTATAAAAATGACAAGTAACTGCAACAAACGAGCGCATCTATCTCTTAATGCTAACCAGATGCCAGGCATGAGGCAAATCCGAGAGGCGACACATTGTCCTTGGCTTGGCAATGGCAAAAGGCATTCTGCATCCTGCCAACTCGAGTCAACTCAAATGCCAAACCGAGCCAGGCGCAACAAATTGTGAGAAATGCGCAAAAAAAAAAAGGCAGAAAACAGAAAACGAAAATGCAGCATGCAGCATGCAGTATGCCACACTGGCTGCTGGCGAGAGGGAAATGTTTAGGTGCGGAATTGTGGGGTTGTGGGCAAATTGACAGGATATGGCCATGATATGCTTGCCTTGCCTTGCCTTGCCGTGCCGTGCCATGCCTTTGCCTTGCCTTGCCGCACAACAACAGGTTTTTCTCACAAAATTTATGACTTTCAACCCGTAGCAACTGGGGCAATTCCGGGAGTAGTCGATGGTATTTTACGTGTTAGCATCACCACAGGGACAACAAAACATAACTCAATCATATAATGGTCGCATTGCTATTCTATCTGTATGTGTGTTTGTGTGTATGTATATGTTTGTGGTGTTGTCTGTATATATATATATATATAGATATATATATATATATATGTGTGTGTGTGTGTGTGTGTGTGTGTATTTGTGAATGTTTGCCACACATAAAAAATGTTGAATGCTGCATTGAATGAGATGTTTCAAAACTCGATTGAGAAACTCGAATATGCACTCTGCCTGGCAGCCTGCTGCATCAAGGCTGTCGACCAGTCCAGGCTACTACTACTACTGCCGTTCTATGTGATTCTCAAGCATGACAAATGATAATGGCTTGCATCTGGTAAATGTGTGCAAGCGTGTAGTTGCCGCTGATAACTGTCGATAAAATTTGAGACACTCTCAGAGTCTCAAGAACGCAGAAGCAAAGCTTAAAGTATAAATTATTAAATTGTTGAATAAATTTCAAGCATATTTAAGGACTTTTTCTATATTTTCAAGGAATGCATTGGGAAGTTCTTGAGGAAATATGTATTGCGAATTCATTAGATATATTGTATAAGTATTTAACAGATTTTTAGAACTGAAATTAAACTTGATTTTCTTTATAATTCAATTACTAGTTCTACATATGCCAAACATACAATGTATATAAATTATTTCCTATGGGAATTTTTTTTAATATTTTATAGAACATCAGAGGTTACGTTCTTGAGGAAATACATATATAACCTAATGGCATAAATATATTGTTCACGTAACTAACAGTTTTTCGGAACTGAAATAAAACTTGAGGTTTCTGTTTAATACAATTATAAATTTCAAAGTTCTGAACTCTTACTCAATTTTCCTAATCACACTTTACATTCCTATGCAGATATTTTATTGCTTCCACGCATTTCCGTTGCCTCAGACACACATATAAATACATTCAGAAAATGTATATATAAAGAACTATATGTATTTTCAATTGAAGCACATGTGCTTGCGTTCCTAAGCCAACTAAACACCTCTTGGAAATTTATAGACTGAAAATTTTAATAAAAAATAAGAGAGAGAAAAAAAAAATAAAAATAACAAGCGCATAGACACGAGACACAAGCTGAAAGATGGGCGTGTGTCAGCCCACAATTGGAGGAGTGTTGCTTTTTTTTCTCTTTTTTACATTCATTTTCTTTACGTCTTTCTGCACACATTTTTCTCTTTCTTCTTCATATGCTTTGTGTTGTAGTTGAATTTGTAGTTGTAGTCGTAGTATTATTGGTTTAATAAAAAGGCACTGGCAGGATGCACGGCCACAATGACTGGCAAGTGACGAGATGGTTAAATTAATTGAAATCAACAAATAACAACAACAACAACAATCAACAATCAAATAATGTGGGATGCGAGAAAAAACGAAGCTTGGCAAAAGACAACAGAGAAAACAAGAGACAAGAGATTGAGTAAAAAAGCAAAGGGATAAATATAGAGAAGTCTAAAGACGACAAACGGGAGAAATTGTAGACGCAAGACGAAGAGAACGCAGAATAAAGAACAGAGAGGAAAGAGGCCACAACACAGTGGATGAAAGACAGTATACGCCCCCGTAAATATATATTTATTGAAACTGTGTTTGCTTTGTGGGCACTGCCACAGTTCAGTTACACTTTGAGCCCAGCAAATGAACTGACCACAAAATAACGAACACGCAAGTCTCTTTAGCCCTTCTCTTGTCCCTTTGCTACTGCTACTGCTACTGCCACTGCCACTGACATAACTCAGACATTGCCGACTAGTGTATGTTAACCCATACACAACCTGCCGCAAGTTTAGTTGTTGTAGTTGCAGTTTAATTAGACCACAGAACGTAAATTGCAATATCGCCAAGTTCTCACAGGCCAAGAACCAAGAACCAAGAATGGTTCGAATGTTTATGGGAAAGTGATGAGATACTTGCTACGAATTCGCCATAGACAGACAGTAGGCGAGCTAGAGGCGAGTGTGAAAGAGACAACACTTAGAGATTTTTAGAGATGTGTTAAAAATTACAGAGAGAAAGTGTAGAAACAGATGCTGATAGAGAGATAAAGAGAGGCAGCAATAGAGGAAAAATATGTAAGAATGAGTAAATCTCGTGCTAATCACATCATGTCGTGCGTGACACGCCCTCAGCACTCATCTAAAGCAACAAGTCATCCCAGTCAACCCAGAGCTGCTCTGCTTTCCTGCACTGTACCCAGGCTCCATAGGTCCCCAAGCAACTAGCAAGCAAATAGAAAATGTATATGCGTATGTGGGCCTTGGGGAGGCGTGGTGCCATGGTGTCGGCGGAAGGAAGGAAAATGGCTAGTAAAATGAAAGAAAGTGCGAGAAAATTGAAAATGCTCTGCATTAAAATGAACCGAACGAGCTGCAGTCGACTGTCCCCGTTCAGTCGTCCATCCATTGGTCCATCCAAGGTTTTTCCTGGCCAACGCCTGTTCGTTGTTCACTTAAAGCCAAGTAAAATTGATTAACTACGCGTTGCTTGCGCGCATTTTCAATAAACAAATAAATCATTATTTATGTACTATATAGTCTATATGACTGACGGACTGACTGACGGTTATTTTCTGATTTTTTTTCTGTTATTTTCTTTATGATTTGTTGTAGTATTTCATATTCGTCTTCTTCTTCTCGCCTTTTATTAAAACAAAGCGGCAAATGCCGTTCAATGACTTGGACGACAGTTAAATAAATACTGAAATTACGTACAGTAGCTATGGAATCTCTCTATCGTCACCCCGCGCACTCCTCTTTTATATGTATATACATATACATTTCTGTTTCTCATATTGAGAACAGAGGCTGTTGCTGGCGCTTGTGAAATGCACCATATGGTTGCACGAGGCACATCAACTTATGTTGACTGCGTTCTGTACCAGTTCTGGCATTCGGTCCAATTATATGCAAATTCAAGTCAACTGCAGAGAAATCCGAGTCGACGACAAAACGACAACGTTGACAGGCAACAGCAATCAGAACGTTGTTCTCGTTGTTGTTGTTTGTTTCTGCTGTTGTTATTGCTGTTGTTGCTGCTGCTGTTGTGGTTGCCTCGGGTAAAAGGTTTCGTCTTAACTTATGACATTAAAACCATTTGCAGGCGCACATTAAGCTGCAGCTACCCGATATGGTCATTGATATATTGTGCGTTATGTTTATGGCCATTGAGAATATCGAGAATGGCGAATGGCAAACTGAGAATGGAGAACTGAGAAGCGTGCACTGAGACATGACCTTTCTTTCTCGATCTCTAGGGAGTTGAGATGTTGCATATATAGATTTCTTTATATTCTACTGAATTTATTTAATTCAATTCAATTTGATTTTGAGTATACTTTCAGCTATTTTATCTACTTTGAAATGCTAATGCCAAGCCAAGCGGGACGAGCAGTAGCTGAACTATTTCATGGATATAGCTAAAAATGAGAACTGATGTCTTTTGATATGGAACATTGAGACATAAAACTGAGATATTAGATGAATATACTGAATATCTAAATTAAAATAGAATTTGTGGTAAATATTATTATTATTAGGTGGCACTACAACCCATTTCGGGTTTTGGCCGACCTCAGCGTCTCCCTCCAGGCGCCTCTGCTCTTCGCGCGCCTTCTCCAATTGGAAATACCTAGTAGATTGAGATCCTGCTCTACTTGGTCCTTCCATCGGAGATTTGGTCGTCCCCTTCGTCGTCGCCCGTAGTCGACTCTCGCTTCGAATACCTTCTGAGCTGGAGATTCTTCATCCATACGCACAACGTGGCCGAGCCAGCCAGAAAAATTCTTCGCAAGATCTTCGGTCGGATTGGGGACGACTTTCGCATTCGGATGAACCACGAGTTGTACGAGTTGTACGACGACGTGGACGTAGTCCGGTGCATCACGATACAACGTGGTAAATATAGAAAATCTAAAATATCTATAATCTCTAGAATATCTAGAATATATAATCTATAGTGTATAATATATAGAATATATTTTATAGAACACAAATTATATATTAAATTTATCTGGCATTTCTTAAGTAAATGAGGTAACAATAATAATTAAAAGTTGTCATAATTTTTACTTTTCTATAACGCTGGGAAATATAAAATAGAAATCTCTTACAATATATACAATATATATGTATATATATTAAATTTAACGTGCAACTCACAATTTTTGCCTAATGTAAATGGACAATTAATTTTTATATCTTTCCAAATTTCCCGATTATTTGGATATTAGTCTTGCGCTTCTGTTATACTTGAACTATACGTTGAGATTACAAAATGCAAAAAAAAAAACAGCAAATAAACTCAATGATTCTCTTTGAAATGGGAGATAAATCCCACATACTAGGACGCCAATTTGCGCTGACGACGCTTAACTCGCGCATATGGACCTATCGCAGGATCCATCACAAAGTCGTAAAGAACACGCGTCCAGCTCGTATGCTGTGGCATCGTCTCATAGAATTCAGATGCAATACGCTTAACCTCTGGCAGCCTTGAACCTGGTACAGCAGGAAAATCATGATGCTCATTGTGATAACCCACATTGAAGGTAATCCAATTAAGCGGACCATAATACGAGTACGTCTCAAAGCCCTTGGCAAACATATAATGCTCCGATATGAAGTGACCTGCCACAGGATGCAATCCCATTGCAAGAATTGATCCAATTATCAAATATGCCATCGATTTCCAGCCAATAAAGTAGACAACAGTCGCATTAAAAGTGAATTGAATTATCGTATTAACAATTTCTAATTGAGTGGGTGGTTTTGGATTGATCACCAACGGACGGAAGATATAGAAAAATGGCTGTAAACAGACCCATATAAATTTCCCAAAAGTCGTATTAAACAGGCGCGCTTCAAATAATGTGGGAATATCAGTATCAACGACATCATCGCCTTGATAACGATGATGCTCGAGGTGATATTTCCTAAACGAAATGCTCATCGGTAATCCAATTGGTAAATTGCAAATGAAGCCAAAAATCCGATTGTGCATAGGTCGACTGTGGCCAAAGGCCAAATTGTGTGATATCTCGTGTACCGCCAACATAAGGGAATGATTAAGAATTCCTCCAAAGCAATAAGCCGATATCACCAGCCAAAACCATGACATGTCCTTAACAATGAATAGCGACAATACTTGTGTCAATACCGTCGCACCGGCAATCCATTTAAAGTTTGGATCATATCCGAATAATTTCTTAATTTGAGGATATTTCTCCAAAATTATTTTGCGCCGTGATGCATGAGGTTCTTCCGTATATACCCATTCGAACTCATTTCGCGAAACCTTTTGGCCCATTTTTTGTTATATAGAATATATTGAATATATAGAATATATTGAGTATATAGAATACATAGAGTATATAGAACACATAATATATAGAATTTTAATTTCTTTTATTTATTCTTTTCTTTATTCTTTTTCTATAAAAATGTATTCTAAAAAATTTATAAAATTGTTCAGTCTTTTTTTTCATAAATTTTTTTAAGTCTCAATATTGTTGAAACTTTACAAATGTCAAAGAATTTTAATGTCACTTTGATTTCTTGCTACTTTTCATTTATCGTTTATCTAGTAATTGCTTAATGATCCTTCCAGTCAATATTTTCCATTTCAATAAAATTCTCTATTTCAATTCACCTTCTTTCTCCAACTTCAACTCTACGCATAATAATTTACAAAATATATGTCTGCAAAATAGACAAGCAACTTCTCTCTGGCGCTGCATGTTGCATAAACAACAGCAACTAGAAACCTGCTGCGTTATTTGGACAAGTCGCTAATAGAGCTGGGTTACATAGTCTATAACAGCAGCCGTAAACCCCCCTGACTAAAATCTGTTGCTCATGCAAGTTTTCTGCTTAAACAAAACTGAGCAGATCTCAAAGCTACGATAAGTGCTGGCGCAGGGCAATAAACTTGTTTCATACAAAGTCTTAAACTTAAGTATGACTACTTTTTCTTTCCCAAATTAGCAAGTTGCTTGATCTGATACACTCATAATGTTGTATCACAGTTCATGTGAATTTTCATTTCTTTATGTGGGATAAACCTAATAAATAATCAATAATCAACAATAAGAAAACAAAGCCACAGTTATGAGTGGACAAATATTTGTGCACTTTGAACTCCGCAGCTTAAAGCTAAGTGAGGAAAAAAAAAAAAAAAAAAAGACAAGCTAAAAATGATTCAGACACGCTGCGCTGGCGCAGTTGATTAAAGCAAAACAGGTAAACCGCAAACTGATTGTGTAATGCAGATGATGGACTATATAGATGCCCTATAATATGAGTTTTAAGTGAAAAAAAAATTATATTAATAATTAAAAGTTTATTCAAAGTGAGAGAAAATGGTAAAATTGAATTTTCAATCGAATTTTCTTTCAGTTTGTGTTTATTTTTTAAATATTTTATTTACTGCAAATATGAAGAGAATATTGCAAATAAATATACCCAGCGCATAGCATCGCTTCGAGAGTATCGTAAAAGCATTGACGTTTTGACTGCCACTCAGCAACAGAAAGACAGAGAGAGAGATAGAGAGAGAGAGAGGGAAGAAGAAAAAGAGAAGTGAGTGTGTGTAAACTGTGTGTGCACACCTACGTGTCGCTGTTGTGCCTTTTGCTGGGGCGCGCGCCTTCTTTGGCAGGCAGCTGCCACATGCAGCAGCAAGGTTGTGTGTGCTTTATATTGCAGTGATTCGCCAAGTTGAGTTGAGTTGAGTTGAGCTGAGCTCTGAGATGTTGAGATGCTGAGAAGCTGTAGCTATAGCAGCAACTGCAGGATGAGGCTATGGCCAGCATGCCGCATAATTGATGGTAAAGCCAGCGACAGCAAACGACACTTAAAAGGAAACTTGCAACGGACCCAAAAAGGCGTTGTCGTTGTTATTGCTTTTGTTGTTGTTGTTGCTGTCGTTTTTGTTGTTGTTGTTTGTGTTGTGGCAACATATTGCAAGAATGCTGCGGCATTTCATTGGAAAAGGCCAGTCAAGGCATTGCCTGATGCTGATGTTGAAGTTGTAGCTGCCGCTTTTTGGCTGTTGCTGCTGCTAGTGCTGGTGCTGTTGCTGTTGCATGTGCATCATTAAAATCAAGTCTGACTTTTCGTTTTTTTCGTTGTTTTTTTTTTAAGTTCTGCCTTTTGAAAAACGTCAAATATTTTTTCTTGACCCTACCCCCGCCCCGCCGATACCTCTCTTAATTGCCTCTGTGACTCCCGTTAGCTCGCGTGCCGAAAATAAATCGAAAAAAAAATTGTATATTTTTGTTTTCATTGCTGCTGTTGCTGCTGCTGCAATCACTGGCACCAAAATGTGATAAGTAATACGAGAAAAAAAAAATTATAACACAAACAACATCACGAAGAAAAAGAAGAAGAAGGAGAAGAAAAACAGAAGCAAAGGCATCACCATGGCAGCTGAGGCTGGACAGAGTCTTGGAAACTGGGTCAACAATTCAATTGCCATACATTTATTTATTTTGTTTTTTACTTTTTTGTTTATGCAGCGCAAAGAACAAGAACAAGTAGAAGAATAACAACAACAATAATAATAACAGCATGCTTAATGAGAGAGCACTGCACGCTTTACACATTACATTCAAAAAATTCTATAAATTCTATTTCTGCAATGTATTACACTCTACGATATATATATATATACGATATATATATATATATATATATATCTTGAATTTATAGCGCATTTATACTTCACACTCAAACATCTACAGATTCGCACGCATGCATTAGTTTCCTTCGGCAAAAGTAAAAAGTGCAAACTTGAAAATTTACATACTTCGCTGCAAAACGATTTTATGCATACATTTTTTTTTTTCTTTGTGCTAATGGAGAAGATTGAACTGGACAATAAGTATTGCTTCGGCACTTTTTTGCCACTCCTTTTGCATTTACCTCAGATAATATCGAAAACTTTTATCCCACTATAATATAATAACGATTGTGCAATTTCGATAATGCATTTTTCTTCTTTCTTTTACTCTTCTCTAACAGTTTTTTTTTTGTTCATGTGGCTAAAAGATATTTGTATTGGCTTTTAGAGTGTGAGTTTGTATGTATGTGTGTGTATTTATGTATGGGAATGTGTATGTTTATATCTATATTTTTTATGCATTACTTAATTGTTTACTTTTTATGCATTTCATTTTTACTTTATGTGAAATTTTTTGTTTGTATTTTTTATTTTTTATTGTAAATTGTTGTATTTTTTTATGATAATTTGTAGAAAATTTTAATTAAAAAATACTTTAACATTTTTAGAGACATTTTCTTGAATGTTTTGTCGTAATTGTTGAATTTTTCATTATAAATATAATTAATATTTAAATTTAAAAAAAAATATATATATATAGAAAAAACAAAAATCCTTTTTTTTACCTCAAATAGTTAAAAAAAAAAAAATTATTATTAATTTAATATCTATGTATCTCGGTCAGAAGAAATATCTTTGAGCTTATTCACATTCATTTGTTTATATATTTATCTATTTGCCATTGCCACAAACAATTATTTCAGCCATGCTAATTGTTATTGAAATGAAAAGTGTAATATTTTTGTAGCTTACATAATGTTAAGGTGAACAGCAATATGAATGTATGAGATATGCTCCAGATAAGTCTATTTTGCTATGCAGCCTTAAATGTAGCTATTAAATCTCAACAGTTTCCCCCAAAGCAGTTTTGTATGCTCGACAATTTCGCTCCCAATGTTGCATTGTAGGGCAAACACATGTGCTGCTTAGATCGATGTAACCGCATATTTTGCATGGCATGGTCCAAGTACCAAGTACATTACTCTCCCTCTCTCTTTCTCTCTTTCGTCCACCTAGGCATAACCACACCCATATGCAAACCATGTGCCGAGGCCCTAAGCGATCCCGTCCACCCGCATTTTGCTCCATGAATCATTGTCATTGCAAACTAAAATTGTGCACATGACCGATGGATATGAAATGTATCGGACAAGGAATGAGAGAAACCAACTAAGAGAGAGAGAGAGAGAGAGAGAGTAAGATATAGAGAGAAGGAAGTTTAGAAGGAAGTTGCGAAACTGAAACTGAGACACTGAGACTGGGCTAATGTGCATAAACATTGACTGTCAAAATTTGTATGCACAACAAATTTCTCATATTTAAGTACGCAGCCATAATGATGCGATGGGTTTGCGTTGCGTTGTGTTACGTTGCGTTACGTTGCGATGCGATGCGATGCGGTGCGGATACGCAAAATGCATAAATGCAATAACATTTTCGTCTCTTTGTAGTAGCTATTGTAGTAGTTGTTGTAGCTTTTGGTTGGATGCATCAATCATACGCCACGTGGACGGCCAGACAATGATGATGCTGATGTTGATGATGGCGCCAATGATAATGCTACTATGTGTGTGTGCTTGTGTTTATATTTGTATTTGTATTTATATATGTATTTGTGTGTGTTTGCGTTTGTTGCAACCCTAATGCTATTAAAAATCAATCAATGGCATATAAAACAAATGAAAAATGAAACGAATTTCATTTCTCGCTTATCGCCGGACTCCACAATTCATTTCTTATCACTTATTAATAAAGTCTTGCGTTTCTTATGCTCACATCTGGCATGTTTTATATATACATATATATATATATACATTTTTTTTATATATACTTCCTATTTACTTTGCACTACTTATAAATATTAGCTGTGCTCAACACGTTCATCTATTTCTTTGTGCGGCATTTGCCGTGAGGCTTGTTTAATATTTTTTAGTGCATAAATTTGTTTCCTATATTTTCCTTTCTTTTTTTTTGCGTCTATTTACTTTTTGTCTTGTATTTTTTTTTTATCCCCACTGAAAGCCAATGCAAATTGGGCATTATTTGTTCCTGTGCAACTCTGTGTTGAACAATTTTTCCGCTTCTTGCATTTCAATGTGCAGCCGTTTTTCTGCACTCAGCAACAACACCGTCAACAACGACAACAACAACAACAACAGCAACAAAAGGCATATATACACTCGTGGCGAGATTTTTTGTGCCAAAGCAGGATTTTCAATGGTTCTGTGTGTAGTTTTCTACGTGACACAATTAAAAAACTAAATAGAAAATAGAAAACGGTGCATGGAGAATCCGGGGGAATGGGGAATACAAAAAATAAACAACAACAACAACAACAACAAGTGCACAAAACATAGAATGGGAAACCAGAGTTTACGCGTCGCACTTTGAATTGAAAGCGAAATTTAATATAAAAGGCCCACCCCCACTGCAGACTACATGCATGGCCGACAGGGGGCGCCACATAAGTCTACTACAAAATGCTTTCAACCAGTTATCAAGGATTTTCTAGCTATAAAGAGTGAAAGAAAGAGAGAAAGAGTGAGTGAGAGAGCGATAGAGAGAGAGAGAGAAGAGAACAAAAATAAACAACTTCAGCAATTAGTATGCGAATTACACACCAAGAGTTGTAAAAAATTGCAATGCGCGTTTGCATTTCGCTTAAAATTTCGTTATTTCATTTAATGAATTTTATTTTAGATTTAATTCTAAAATAAATATAGAACATAAAAGCGCAAATATTGTACCCTAGAGTATATATGCCACGTTTCATTGATACTGAACAAGAATCTATATGCTTACTGTCATCATATTCACTGGCAGAAATAGTGCAGGAATAAACTGGGAATATTAATGAGTTCACTTTATATTATATTTCTCATTCCACATTCAGCTCAGCAATCAACAATTTTCAAAGTACATCAAGTATGTATAACTCTTTTTACAGCACAATGAACTATTTAATACTATATATTACATATATATGATGAAAAATTTCTTTGATTCAATCATATGGCAAACTGCTTACTCAAACGTTACTTTCCATACGTATATATCAACTTTCGTCTGCGTTATTTCCTTTCCTTTATCTTTCACCGATCTTTAAATATATGCAAACATATATATACATATATACATATATAAGTACATAAGTACTTGAGCTGCCTGTACTCTGTCTCATTAAAAGTTTTTTTTTTTTCAACAAGTGTTGGGGATTTGTCATACAATGTAAATTGACAAATTACTTCAATTGAAATATGTAAATTTATTTCAAAAAAATGTCGCGATCTGTCGCTTTGTCTCTGTCAACGCTGTAAACGGAAATACTTTTATTTTAATTAATAATTACATTTAACAGCTACTTCGATTTATTAAACGATAACTGAAAAAACAACAGTAACAACAGCAACAACAGTAACAACAACAAATATAGAGATGAAGCTGATTCAGCTTAACGCGAGTGCTGAACTTAATTCAAGTCGACTCCGACTTGATTAATAGCCGCACATTTAATCTGCTTCAAATTACGAGTAATTGACATTACCAACTGCTCTTTCACACACACACACACACACACACACACACATATGTCTTTATCATTTAACTCTCTTTTTATATTTTTCTCTCTCTCGCTCTCTATCTTTCTCTCTGTCTGCCACTGTGCCCCTTTTACGTCTTTCATTCCGATTATCTTATATAGAGTTGGCGTTGGCCTTATAAAAATTATACGATCACTTTGGCTCTTAGTGCATTCAACTGGCGTTCAAGAATTGTCATAAGCCTATTAAGCGAGACTTTATAATTGTTATTTTTTATTACACTCTCTTTTCCCTTTCTTGCTTCATTCATTGTTTATTTTTTTTTTTTTTTTGTGGCTGTTGTTGCTCTTGCTGTCTTTTCAAGTGAAATGCTGGAAATATTTTAAGTGTGCCATAAAAAGTAAACAGTGGCTGAGGATTGCCCCCAGGGCCGTCACCAGGAAGCCATTAAATGATCAACTAATTAAAGGCGCCATGCATCAGCAATATTCAATATACATTTATTTCCACCACCATATCATATATACTATATTTTTTGATTATATATATAGCAATATATACATATATATTTGGAGTTCACTCATTGCAGAAACAGCTAAATGTCAATTTAAGAATAATCGCTTGAAATCTTCTTAATCGATAAATTAAATAAAATGAAATAATTAAAAAAATTAAATAAATTAAATAATGTACAAAAATTAAATACATGCATTAAATTAATTAAATAAATTAAATAATTAATTAAATTAATTAAATAAAACAAATTTATAAAATTATACAATCTAAATAAAGTAAATATATTAAATTAATTCAATTAATATTATAAATTAAATAAATTAAATACTAAAATTAATTGAAAAAAATTCAATATAAATATAATTTTAATTACATATATTATTTGAAATAATTATAAGAAATTATAATATATTAAAAATAAAATTCCTGCGGTCCTTTATAATTATAAATATTACTTTTATGGCATTTATTTATATTTATAAGCAAGTGAATAATGCTAATAAACATATTTCAAATCGTTAAATGTAATAAATCCAATTAAAAATAACTTTCAATAATCATTAATAAAATTGTTTTATTGTCGTTGGATTGAGGTAAAAGTTGATTTCATTTCAAAATTCATTTATTCATTTCGAATATTCATTTGATAATTGTCATATTTATTATCTGATTTGACGTTGGGCAGCACTCAATAAAAGCCAAGCTCGAAATATTTACAATTTACGTAATAAATTGCAAAACTGCAGTTCGTCTGCATGCATTATTAACAATTATGAATGTGCAATGGATATAAAACAAAATCGAAATCAACAGCAGCAACAACAGCAACAACACCAACAACAGCAACAACAACAGAAACAAACAAATAAGAATTCCCAAGCACAGTATGCATACAAATAGAAGAACATGAAATGCGTTCGCCGGAGGTCAGTAGCAATAACAACAGCAACAACTGCAACAATAACAATAACAACAACTAAAAATACGAAAACAACGACAAGAACTGAAAATAAAATCAACACAACAAATGCACATTACACTGCCAGTAGCACATTTACATATACTATTTGTGCGTATGCGTTTGCATGTGTGTGTCTGTGTGTAAATGTATGTGTGTGTGTGGTGGCCCCCATTTATGTATGTACCACACACACACAGACACACACATACATACCGACACAGGCAGGGCAACATCAAGATAAGACCCGGCAGAGCGTCGTGTGCCTATGGCCCCAAAATCCCAAAACGATACTGCACGCACACTATGATACTCTCTACATACATAATGCATATGCATATGTACACACATACATATACATACATATATAGCATATTCATATATGTATTTATATATATTTATATAGTGTATATATATATATATATATACATATAGTTGTGATCTGGGCGCTGTTGTGGGGCACAATGTACGCTTATTGTTTTGGCACGCAGTTGCAGGGTTTAATGCATCTCGTCTGTCCGCCTCTAGGATACTTATTCATACTTGCATTCGCATTCGTATTCGTATTCGTATTCGTATTCGCATATACGCATTCACATCGTCTAGTCGTTATTCATACTAAAATATTTAAGACAGAAAAAAAAGCTAAAATAAAACTAGCTCGGCTAACGTTTCTCTCATTAAGCGCGGGCGTCTTGGCATGTTCTAAAATCATACAAAAATTTCTTCCATTTTCTTCCCTTTTTTTATTATTTCTGTTTTCGTCTTCTTCTTTTTCTCATTTTTTTGTTCTTCATTTTAATCAAAAATATGCGCGATTTATTCTCGTGCCCAGCAAGGAGCTAAGGCAAAGTGCAAAGTATTCCTAAGGACATTGAACCTCCACCATAAAAAAAAAAACACAACAACAACAACTATAAGAATTACAAGAACAACCCAGTCGATGAGTCAGAGGCCAGACACGCGACTTGAAAAGTAGAACCACTTGGACTCCTACAACTTACAACAACAACAAGAACAACAACAGAAACAGCAACTTGCCATATACTAGCACAACATGTCCATTGGCTTGGCATGCAGAGTTTGCTTGTACAGAGCAGGAAGAAAAAAAAGAGATGAAGAAAAAAAAAAGAAAGAAATATATATATATATATGTATATGTACATAAAGAGACAAATTTTCACATTTATTAAAGGCCTGGCAGTCCTCGGATCCAGAGAAACCATGAGTGAGAAAATTATAATTGAGTGGCATTGAAGGGTCGCTGCTCGTTGAGTTACGGACAAAAAATATGAAGAAGAAGGCAAAAAAAAAAAAAAATAAGAAACGAATCAACTATTTACAAAACCACGAGGAGAGCAGAGCAGGCGATGGCACTCGAATTGAGCCCGCATATTGTTTACTTAGTAAGGATATCGAAACCCGAGGCACACAGCCCCCATATGTCATACTATATAACGGACATCGCAGGAGAGAGAGTGAGAGAGAGAGACAGCGCGAGATACTGAAAGAGGGCAGTTACTTTAATTAAACAATGCGACAAAGGATTCTTGTCTGTTATTACCGGAAGGAAATATACTTTACAATAATTTCCTATAATTTTTGCAGTTCTACAAATTTACTGCTATTGTTTATGACTGAAAGAAAGTTTATAGTCTTTGTCGTGCGCAGCAGAGACTTAAGATTCTTATCGGTCAATATTTTGTAACTGATAACTTTTAATAACATCCAAATCTATACAAGGTTTTGATAAATGCGGATAAAATTCTGTAAAATTGTAATTTTTCTCAAAATTAGTTCTTAAAAATTCTTGGAAAAGAATAATATATATATATATATGGTATATGACATAATTGTAACATAATATAATGTAATATATATATATAGATAGATATAACTTTAGAATAATATATATTAATAATCCTTCTTGTTTTTCTTATACTTTAATCCATATTCTTTTGGGCGGCTTCCTTCTACTTTTTCACCATCACTTCAATTCAACATGGAATAAATTGACATATCACAAGCAAAATATGCTGTAATTATGGAACTGCCCTCGTTTACATGTACATACATAATCATAAAAATATATACACACACACACACACACACATGAAAAAATATATATGTATGTATATAGCATAGTAGATAGCTGCGTAGCCAACACTGGCAGCTATAACAACGCGATGTGGCTCTGTGGCATTGTCGCCGGCTAGTCGGCTAGTCGGCAGACACACCAACACACTGGCAAGCACACAAATCTATATGAAAATAAACTCATATGGTAGTGAATATATTCACATATACTCACGCACTTATGAGTGCCATACAATCAAATAAACGATGGACGACTTGACGACGATGAACGGCAAAGTCGAAGACCGAGACAACAGATGATAGGGTGTAAGAGTTGAGATGCAAGAGAAGTTGAAACAGAAGCAAGCACAAGAGTGGGAGGAAGTTATGAAGGGAATGGTGTGGGGTGCAATGGGGAGTGCAAAGGCGAATGCGGTTGCATGCCCAAACGGAAGTTGCCCAGAAAATGCACATAGAAAGTGAAGTTAAGTTAAGTTATCTACTCACATACAGACATGAATACTCACGCACATGCACGCACACATGCAAAACAAAACAGAGAGACAAACAAACTGTCACGCATACACACTCATATTGTATTCATGAGTTGCAGTTGCTGTTGCTGCTGCTGTTGCAGTTGTTGCTGAGTTGTTTATAAACTTGCCACTGTGTGACACTGTCGCGCAACTGTTACAAATTTGCTTTCAAGTTTTCCAAATTCTAATTGGGAAAAGTACAGCGAAGAAAATGTCATTCACAGACACCCGAAGTCACTTCTATACTCAACATTGTTGTTGTTGTTGTTGTTGTTTTTGTCTCATGTCTCATGCCTCTTGTCTGTTGTCTCTTGTCGCCTTTTGTCTTTGCGGTTTCACTGAGTTGTTTTTAGTTATTTTTTTTTCTCCCTCTGTTCTTGGTGGCGTAGTTTTCTAATGAATTCGAATGAAAAACAATCCAATGATTGGATTCGTAATTCCTGCAAACGACAGGTGTCGGATTTCCACAGCAATACAGGGTAAAGGACTAAACTTCATAGCATACAATGAGTCAACAATGAAGAAGGATTTCCAATAAATAAAGCCAATAATAAACCTACATATGTATATATACAATTTCACCCTCTTTTCCTTTAGTAAAACCATTAATAAAACCATATAAAAATTTCACTTGAATTTCAAATTCATTTTTAAAGTTTCAATTTCCCATTGGAAAATTTTCAGATTTCTAGAAAACTGATTACGAAATGAAAAACGAATTACAATAACTTCTGAAGTTCACCCTGAAAACTGATAACTCTTCGATGCCACTTTGACACTTTGCCTGCCGATAAGCATAATAAGCTTTAAAAATACATAAAAACAATTAAATTTATTGCTTTCGAAAATATTTGTAATAAAATTAAGAATTTCCCACTTTTGAAGTCCCACAAAATTAATCGTAGGATTCAAAGTTTATTATCTTACAAGTGTGAACAAGAAAATTTATTACAACAATTTGAAATTCTTGAATCTTGGAGAATCTAAAAATAATACTTAGAAAAATAAATTGAAGAGATTTGTAGTGGAAAACTCGAGCAACAAAAGAAAATTGAAATAAGATAATAATGCAAAAATATTTAAAGATTAATATAGGAAAATAGATACACACCACAGTATCCTCAGAGACGGCTGCTTTCTCTCTAAGTGGCAGCAACTCCCCAGCGCTATCCTCATGATGATGATGATTGTGATTGTGGCTATGACCATGCTGCAGCGGATGCATCAGCTGCTCATGTTTATTCGCTGCTGTTGCTGTTGAGGTCGATGTTGCAGCTGCATTTGCTTCGGCTGCCATCAACAGTGTTGACAGAGTGGGAAGCATCACAAGCGAATACAGTGGCAACAGGGCAAACATCGATCCATATGTGTAGCACATTTTCATCTTTTCTTTTATAAGAACAAAACGGAAAAAATCGAAAAATCAAAAAAAAAAAAAAAAAACACGAAAATACGAAAAGCGGAACACGGAAAACTGTTTGCCAGTTTATGCTTATGCTTATGTTTGCTATGATATCTATGTAAATGTATATAATTTTATATATATATTTATTGTTAAATATACATACATATATGTATATATAGAAAACATTAAACTTCAAACAACACTTGCACTTTAATGCACTTTATTTATTTCTAATATTTATTCTTTATTTATTCTGAAGTTGATGTTGAACTTTTCACTTTTGTTTTGAATGTTCTTGTTCTTCTTCTATTTCTTGTAGTTCTTCTATTGTTGTTGTCGTTATTGTTGTTATTGCACACATGCGCAATGGCAATGACAACAGCCCGCAGCAGTAGCAGTAGCGACAGCAGCACTATAGCCAACAGCAGCAACTGTGTGGCGTCGGCAGCGGAAGCAGCTTCAATTCTTTAACGCTGCGGGGGATGTTTTTTTTTTGTTTTTTTCTTCTTCGCTTCTTTCGCTTTTTGTTTTTATTTCTGTTTTTGTTTTTGTTGTGGCAATGGTTTCTTTTCAATTTGGCTTTGCCCTTTTTTCTGTTCTGCTCACATATGACGCATACGACAACAACAAAAGGTGGGTGAGGGCAGGGGGCCGTTTTCGTAATAAATTAAATTTAAATTTTCGTAACTAAGACACACGACACCCGCGAACGCGAACGCTAACGGGAAACACTATTAAACACACATTTGCTGCCGTTGTTGTAATTGTTGTTTGTTGTTACTGTTGTTATTGTTGTTATTGTTGTTACTTTTGCTGTTGCTCTTCTTGTGTTCAGTTGTTTGTTTGGCTGTTGCTTTTGTTTGCTTTTGTAAATGCAACGACACAATTAATTAGCACGAGACGCTGCAATGTACACACACACAAACACGTAAATATATATCTTGGTGTAATCCCACACATTAACACTCACGCACGCTCGCACGCAAAACACACGCACGGACACGTTAGACGGACGAAAACATACGCGTACACACACACTGTACTGTTTAACTGTTGTTATTTTGCTTTTGTGCGCGCCTTTCGCCTTATTACAAAAGATGTAGGCGACGGCGCAGCATGTAATAACAACAAGAACATCAACGACTCACGCAACTCGCTATCCGTACACTCTTTCATTCGGGCTAGCCAATGTGTCTTCTTTATTTTGACTTCCTTTTCAGTTTTCGCTTTGGTTTTTCTTTTACTACAACTATATATTCAAATAATACTTTTTGTTTTCGTTTTTCTTTTTATTTTATTTCGTATTGCTACAGACACACATATAAATAAACGGGTGAAAATCGCGTTACACCGCCTCTGGCTTGTGATGGCTTTGGCGGCCGAGCCGGTACTGAGTGCGCGAAACAAAGCCGTTTGTTGTCTTCGTGACTCTTGACTCTTCATACAAAGTCAAAGAAGAATGAACAGTGAGAGATATTTAGAGAGCGCGCCAGCATATGGTGCATAGGTGATCAGCAAACCGAAGCATTTAAGAGAGAGAGAGAGAGAGAGTCTATTGCATAGATGCAGTAAATGCATGCATTGCTCTTTTGTCTACTCTTTTGCTGGATCAAAGCTCAAGTCATACTCGCATGACTTCTCAAGAGAGAATTAGAGAGTGCAAACGTTGAGCGCCATGCACTCAAAAGTAAAGTACAAAACATAATGAGCCAACGGTTACAAGAAAAATTAATGCAGAAAAGAGAGTACAATTAATCTGAATTATTAGTAAGCTAATGATCTTTTAGCTTCGGGTAAGTTACAGATTGTGTTGATATTGCATTTGAAGTTGAAGTAATGTTTACGTTATTGCTTTACGTAAATCTCCGCATACCTTGAGAAATTCTTTTCAATACTGAATGTCAAGTAAAATTGTATCTGTAAAACTAACGAATTTGTTTTTATAATTATAATCCATAGTATATTCATATTTATTCAATTTGTAACTGTTTTATCATGAGCGACACTCACATTTGAACTATAATTATACATCCAAAGTCTATACTCTCATGTCTTAAGGTCTTGAGGTTAAATCATCAATTGACATGAAATTGACTATGCCTTTGCTTTTCAATACAATGATGACCTAAAAAAAAAAAAAGTTGTTTCTATGAGTAAATGCAATTTCCGAAAAGAGAAACCTTTGATAACATATCTGATTACTCAATATTTCTAGAGATATGCTAGGTTTATAGGTAAGTGCGTCAAGGCGTAATTTCCTATCAATAAAGTGGAATGAGTATTAACTATAAGTAGCATGGTCAAGATCAGGCGCTTAGGCATGCGTATGTATAAAAATTGTAGATATACATAGTATATAGTATATATATAGAATATGAATAGCAAGATATCAACACATCCGCTATGCATTTAATATATGATTTATGTGTATGTATAAATTGATAGTGCGCATAAGAAGTGTTTAAAAGCTATTAGTGGGGACTAAGGTTAATATGTATCTGTCGATGTCAATGACTCAGTATATTATCTGCTCTTTGTTGTTGTTGTTATTATTGTTTATCCAAATAAATATATATATATATATATATATATATATATCTGTATATAATGCAAATATTGCGTTGCAGTTGATTAATACGTTGTATCTTTTATAAAACTTGCAAATAAGAAAAAAAAGGAAAATAAATAAAAATATTGTGCAGGCCTCGTGGCCAGAGAGAGAGAAATAAATTCGTGACATAAATCAATTATGGACTCGAAGCTCAGACAACTTCTACTATCATGCCACTTAGGCGCCTCTGTCTCTATGTGCATAATCAGCATGCATTTCTATGTCTTTCTCTCTCTCTCTTTCTGTGTGTGTGTGTGTGTGTGTGGGCGACACACGAACGTCTCTATATAGATGATATGAATATGGACTGTTTAAATTGTTCCTGTCGTTTTATTATTATTTTTTTTTTTTTTTTTTTGTTTTTCTACTTCCTATTGTGCAACGTTTTTATGACTCAATTTAAATATTTACATACGATATGTTTCATACATGGACACTGACCGCGTGTCCGACTTCTACATGTGATTTACATGTATCTAATTTCCATTTCCATTTTTATATTTTTTTTTTTCTATTTCTATATTTTTTTTTTTTAGAGGTGCGCAAATGCGAACACGTTCGATTTCCACAGACAGTTTGTCAAAATATGACAGGAAGTTGAAAAACCAAAATGACAAAATGTGTGTTAACAATCGATAATTGTTGCTCCAAAGTTGTTCCAGGTTTTTATCGCAGTTTTTTTTTTTTATTTTGACGGAGTTTTCAATGTTATGCAATAATAATTTGTGTAATAATGTGCAGACTATAAGAAGTGAATATTATAATATTATTATAATGTTGTATAAGTTTAGACCAGACTATGAACAAAATGGAAGTTGATATTACTAGACTATCCTACTAACTTAACCTAAAGGTTATTTAACTAGTCCAGCATGTCTGGGGTAGATAACAGGGTTTTTAACCAGGGACTACCGTCCGATTGTCCGTCTATTGCAAAGCTTAGCCTCTCGACTCTCTGGCCAGATCGGACCACTATATCATATATCCTCCATATCCTTCATAATTAAATTTAATTAGAAAAAGGCAGCAACACTCTGCTCTGGATTTATATCCAGGTCTGCATTCTATAGAATATATATAAAAATGATTCAGAATATTAGAATCTCTTTACTCTCCAAGTGTTAAATCACTAAGAATTTTTTATACTCTGCCAAAATCTATATAAATTTTGTATATTTTAAACGAACCTTAGCGATTTATAAAACACCATTTGGTATTTATTTTAGATAGTGTAAAAAATTTGATAACAAAATGACGCACCCTGCTAAATGTCTCATAGCGCATACGGTAAAAGTTTCTTCTGTCTAACGATGAGTTCAAGAAATGCCAGACTGTAATAGTAAACAAATATTATAGTATTTATTTCCAAAAACAAGTCTGTTTTTTTTTGTTTTTTTTTATTTTTAATTGCTGTCTTTATAATAATTGCAATTGTTGCATTTCACCTTGAGACACACTCCTAACCACAAGTCACCGTATCCCGCCCGTGCAATGCCCTCATCTTGACGATGTCCGTGTCGGTTCTGTTTTCATTTTCACCTTGAAGAAATTTTATTGAGAATGTTCATTAATCAAACTGATGTTGGCAATTTTTTTATAGCTTCCCCTCCCCTCTCCCATACTACTTCTCGTTAACAGATGTCTCATTATCGCAAAAAGTGTCGCAGCTCAGTGAAAATTTATTGAAATAATTAATAAATGTGTAAACAAATTCCATATACGGTATATCCGTACATATATACATACTTACATAAATTCATACATACTGTAGAATTGATCATTGATTAATTATATATATATATACATATATATATATACGTGGTAAGGACCACGTGGTAAGATGTACGACTTTTAAGAGAATAAATGATAGGACGTCTGCTCGGTGTTTGTCTTCAGAATCAATTGCTTTATTTTATCTTTTCGTTATTCTATTTATAGCCTAGGCCAATACATGTATGTATGTATGTATGTGTCTTAAAGTATAAGAGAGCGGGGGAGTAGTATGCGCATATACATATGTAAGTGCATGTTATTTGTTATCTTATTAAATATAACAATACATACATATATGTATACAAATTCCATCATAACCCTATTTCGAATATTTTTTTGACAGATATGTACATAAAATTCTTTTTGTTCATATTTTTATTATTTGTTTTTATATACATATTATTTTTTTTTTCAACAGGTTTGCAAAAACCGGACATCCAAAAAATAATAAAGAAAAACACGAAGAGAAATTAAATGAAAAATATAAAAAAAAAAAAAACAAATTTATATATGTATATTTAAAAAACAAAAACAAAACATGAGCCACAACAAAGAAACGAGAAACAAAAGAGTTCAAATCTGTGTGCACAGGGGAATTTTTAATGCTCTATAAAAATTTTCAGAAATTGAATTTTATATATGTAAGTTTCTCTCTCAGTTATTTCATAATATTTTGTAAATATATTTACTTATTCATTTATTAGTATATAAATATTCGATTGTTTTCGAACTCATTCATAACTGGGGGAATAACTTTGGGGGAAAAAAAAATAAATCTGCGTTTCTTTGAAATCAATGCAAAATTCCAGTTAATTTCGCCGATTTGTTTTTATCTTATTTTTTCGGCTTAAACATTCTCGCTCTTCAACTTTGTTGAACTCCGATTAAATTGAAATTTTTGATAGGCAGGTAACGTCATGGCTTGGTGTTTCCGCAATGACTCAACTTTTTTTTGTACCTTTCGTATTAGACTCGACGCATCACTGACAAAAGCTGACGCACGAGAGATCGATGTGTAACATATTTATATATACCATATATTTATCTCTCTGGATTTTAAGTGATGCTGCTAAATATTACGCAGAATATGAAAAATCACAAGCAGATGAAGATTTAAATACATAAAATTCATATGAAATCAAAATTATAATATAATTTTTAATGTAGCTGAAATATGTATGTACATACATATGTACATAAATGTAGGTATATAGGTACGTATATAGTAATCAGACGGAACAATACTTCTTGGTTTTATGCTAATATAAAAAATATAAAAATATAAAAAAATATAATATAAAAATTCTTACCTAATGTTACTAGTCAATCAGTATGAGGATCAAGTAATTGCTTAACTGACAGTAATGCTTAAAATGTAACGGTTATTCATTATAATTTGCATTTGCATTAAGTACAGTTATCTTACGTCTATTATGCATATAGCAAAGCGACTACGTAACGGAGCAGCTAGATTACGAGAACGTGGGGAAGACCGCCGAGAGCTTTCAATGCGAGAGAGAAAGCTAATGGTGAGTTTAAACTAAAAAGCTTTGAGCTGGCAAGCGAATTATACAGAAACTTTTGAGTTTTAATTGCTGATCAACTACACTGCGGAGCAGACTTGCAGCGGAATATGTAAAATTATAAAGATTTTTTACTTCTGTCTTTTTAATCAGTTAAATTAAATTATTTAATTATTTAATTAGTTAAATTATTTAAATATATTTCAAAATTAGTATTATTTAATATTGATATCAAAATATTCTTAATATATTTTTATTTATATTTATTTTACTATTTGTATGAAACTCATTTATTTATTTTTTAATTTATCATTTAAATTTATATTTGATTAAAACTTGTAAATTAAATTCAAGCTTATAGAATTTATCGATCATAATACAATACCCCTAACAATAATAATAATAATAATAATAATAAGTTTAAATTAATTACCTTAGATTACTTACACTTACTGGTGTGTTGATAGTTAACACAGTTAGTCAGGTCAATGAGCATTCAATTTTGTTTGCTTGTATGTATGTAAATCATTCTCTCTTACTCTCAATCTTTCTTGATCAGTAAGTAAATGCATTGCAGAGTTCTCTTCAACGCAATGTTAAGTATTAATGTTAAGCGCGAAAACGCATAACGTAGATGCCAGATCGTAACAGCGAGCAACAAAGAAGTGTGGCAGCACCATTGCAACCTTGCGCTTCAAGAGAAAAGCTTAGCCAACAAATTCTCTTAAACAAGATCAAAAAGCTTCAAGTGAGCTTGATTAACAAGAGTAGCAAGCAGCGGCAAAAGCCAAAACAGTCGAATGTTACTAACAAGCAGAGCAGATAAATAACTCTGCCGTCTATTTTCGTGAAGTGTTTTTGTGATTTGTTCAGCAGTTAAAATAGACTTAGATTTGCAGCGCGTTGATAATTAAGTTAGTTAATACAAAGTGTTTTATACTATATGCATGTAGTAGATCATTGCATTAGTTTTACTGTTAATGAATCCTACATATATTCTCAGTGAGCTTTTGCTGAGCGATGTGATATGCTGTGCTGTGCTATGCGATGTGTTTCACTTAGCGTTTGTTTCATTAACTGCATAATTTGAGGGAAAAGTTTTGCTCCCGGCCGCAGCGTGGAAAGAAGCTGCATAACTTTCGTATACTTCAGTTGCATTGCGTGTAATATTTAATTATAAGACGCCCCCAAACGTTCCCAAACTACTTTACGAGCAGCGGCGAATAAAGAAGAAAGGAGGAGTGCGACTTGCCACTTGCCAATTGCACTTTAGTGGCAGCCGCCTCCAACACGGCATAAACGTCTTGGGGGCATAAAATATTTAATTGTGTCACGTAAACTTTTTACTAACTGACTCTGCACGAGAAGAAGTGCAACAAACAGCAGAAAAAGGAAATGGATAGATGCAAGCGCATGGATGCAAGGATAGATGGATAGATGGATGGATGGATGGATGGCTAGATGGATAGCTGTAGGATGAGTTTAAGTTTGGGTTTTGGTTCGCTTGCAAACTACTGGGTGCAATTTCGCTTAAGCTCCAAAGGGGAAATGCGCGTAGCGGTTTTATGCAAAGCGATAACAGAGAAACCAAAGAAATGAGAACAAAATGCACAGCATTAAATAGCAAAAAGTAAAATAGAAAAGCAAAAAATACCGAAATTAGCCAAGAGAATAAAAACTGGTTGTTAATTTTTTTTTTTTACCATATGAAATATACAGCTTTATTCAGTTGCTTCGCCATATTAATACAATTTGAAATTTATTTTATGTTTTTATCAAATTATCAAAAAAAAAAATAAAATAATAATAATAATCATAGTATATATATTAAACGAAAATTGTAATAATTTTAAACGCGCTCCACATTAATTAATTTTGTTGTATTCTTGGTTTTTTTTTTTTTTTTTTTAACCTATGCTGAGCAGACATATTTTTCGATTCTTATTGTGGTTTCTTTTTTTCTTTTTGTGTTTTACTTTTATTAATTTTTTTATTTTTTTTTTATATATCATTTTTAAAGTCGAGTCTTTGTATTTTTTCGTGTAACGCGAATTCAATATTTGTCTTTCCTTAAAGGATTACACATACATATATAATATATAGTTACTATATCAATTAGTGTGTTTTTTCTCTCTCTGGTTTCGTGTCTATCTATGTGTTTGTGTGTGTGTGTGTATTTGTGTATGTAAATTAACTTTTTCAATTTTTTCACATAATTTTTTGTTGCTCCTTTCATAATAAAATGCAAAATTTCAATGCACGGCTAAAAATTTTCTCAGATGTAAAAACTGCGAAACGTGACGACGAAAATGAGTTTGAGAGTTGTTGTTGTTGTTGCTGTATTTTGTTTTTCCTTCTCTTCATATAATTTTTTTTCTTTTCTGATTTGTTTTTTTTTTCCCTTAGTTTTCTTGCATTAAATAATAATTTAACTGTTAGAATTAATATTAGAGCGTGGCTAAATAATGATGTTGTTGTTGTTATTATAGTTGTAATTGTAGTTGTTGTTGTTTGATGATGAGCTTATGTTGTTGTGTTGGTCTCGCATTCAGCATTTGCTTCTTGGCTGCGTGTATATATATGTGTGTGTGTGTGTGTGTGGCTATGTGTGTTAGCTTAGGGCAGCGTATAACGCACATAGGGTACCTCAACATCTTCACCCTCAACATCATTGCAACAGATCTCAAACACCAATGAACGTTCATATGGTTCAATGCGACGCTTCGATACACGACGCACCACCTCAGACATGGGCAATGGTAAACGCTCCGAGCATTTGGCCTTGGGCATAAAGAATGAATATAACATTGAGACACCCTGCGATAGCATTGTTATTTTAAGTTTCTCCTTCTCATCGAAATAACTTAAGAATTCTTGCAATGACATTTCACCATTAACCTCGAAACGATCCCATAGTGTCCATTCCTTATCATAATATTTATTTTTAGCCGCTGGCAATGGCTCTGAGAATGCCATAAATGGCAATGCCAAATTGGCAAATGCATTCTTAAATTTGACCAAATCACGATGTCCGGTAATTAGTTTAATTACTTCCAGTACGGCCAGACCCGATAGCACAGATGTTGTTGTTGCAATAGCTGGTATAATTTTACCAGCAATTAATTTCGACTTGTGACGATCAGCCGGTGGGATTTTATAATTGGTAGCACGCAAATTGGAGCATGCAACAATGAAATCCATATGTAAATTAGTATCATCATCTTTTTCAAATTCTAATGGTGATATCTTTGATTTCTTATCAGCATTCTTCAAAAGCTCTGTTATAATCTTATCGACACGATCCTGATCGACTTCACCATCATCGAAATTATTTGCTGATGCAGCGGCTGCAGCTTCATTTGTTTCAATTTTAACGCCAGAGCGTGGCTTAAATTCGGGCACCTATAAAAAATTTTGAAAAATATTTCTTAAAATTTCTTTCAAATTATTTTTTTTTTTTATTTCAAATTTTTCCTATTACTTACCTTAACCTGTTGCACCAGTTCAGCAACCTTCTGACGATCACGCACTTGTGGCAAACCATAAACGGCAGCACGTAAATTTGCACCCGCATAAATATAATCCAAATGCATTGAATCATTTACATCAAATACTAATGGTTCGGGGCAACGTTTTGGCCCAGACCAGAACGGTTGACCACTGGAGGTAACCTGATCAGGTGGGAAATTGAACAGCAATTGTTTGATCTGATTGGCATACTGATCCTCCCAATGTAGACGCGCCCATTCAACGCAATCAGCAAAATTCTTCGGTTTGTCATCAATCAAAGCTTTCTATACAAAAAAAAAAATAAATAAAGAAATGAGAATTTTATATTTATTGCGAGAGAATTGATTCTACTTTATTTACCTTGATTGATTCCAATATTTCCAATGGCTGTATGCCTGGCAGCTTGAGAATACGTTCAGTGAACTGTGGATCGGCAATATATTGTGCAGCATTTTCGGCTGCCTGCTTGAAGACACCTTCAAAGGAATCGCGTGCCCATTGCAATGTATGCTCAATGGCATTGGGAAAGTTCTTTAGTGTACATATTGGTATACTTTTCTCTGGTGGATCCTGTGATGAACTATACGATTCAGTGGCAAATGGTACAATTACCTGTACATTGCCCATGGTACCCAAAGTGCCAGTCTCCACAAGTGGAATACGATTAAAAATACATTTACGATCCATATAGATGCGTGCATCAACATTATCGAGAGCATTTGCCACACCATGCAATTTACCAAAGAAATCCTCAGAGAATACTTTTTCAGTTTCGGCACCGACACGTAATTCGTGTGCTGTTACCTTGATTTCGGGATTCATACGTTTGATTGCCTCAGCAGCTGTTAATGCTTTTGGTTTTTGAACATCATGAGGACGGAATAGGAATTGACGATTCAAATTGGATTTCTCAATGAGATCCATATCGGTTACGTAGATTTGACCGGAACCAACACCCAAACCGAGCATACCAAAATTCTTTAGCAGCTCACATCCAATGGCGCCAGCGCCAACAATAAACCATTTGGCATCGGCCAATTTCTTTTGGAAATTACGTCCAAATATCGCAATCTGTGCATCGTAGCGTGTTCCCTGTGGCTGCGCATCTTCCTCGGTGACACCATCGGCGGGCAGACATTCAATGGCATCGTAGTAGAACCATTGAAAGATTGGTGTAAATTTGCCACTGCATGCTTTAAGCACTTCCTGTGCAACAATGCCACCAATTGCTGCATCCATGGGGCAAGTATTGCCAGCACTAATCTTGGCAAATTGCAGAATGAGTTGCTCATCGATATCGCTTTTCAAATCTTTGCAAATATCTAAAAATTTATTAGCATCCTCTGTATTCCATGGGCGTGGCAATGATTCATATTGTGCCACATATTTTCCAAGTGCTGCGAATGCAACATGCAACGTAGCAGGCGCATCCAATTTAGCAAAATCTGAGATTAAAAATTCGGGTTCCTTTTGGGCATCCTCCAAAGACTTGAAATTTATTGTCTTGGGCATTTTCACCTGAGTGGCGACTCCTCCCGATTTATAGTCACCAAATTTACTGGTATTACCAATGCTAAAGGTATATGGACCCAAGACAGTGATTTTTATCGGTTGACAACCATTTAATTCCTGCATACCCTGCACTTCGGAGAAGGTTACATAGTCGCCATCATTGAATCCATGACGCGTCTCATCCAAACATGTTACAACACCTTGAGCATCATGTGTTATGCTTGCAATCATTGTCGAAATTGGTTGAGCTCCATCCTGATCGTAGATGGTAAATTTCTCACCAAAATCACAAAATACCTTAGCAAATAGGCCACGAGTTTCGGCGATAATCAATGCTATATCATTTGCATGGGCAAATTTGCCAATACGCTCTTGTTCGGCGGCATCTGAATTGGTTAGGACAATGACACGGAACTTGGACAAAAATTCATCAGTAAGTGGCCCAGTGTATGACAATGTACGAACATAACTGTTTAGCTCGGCTAATTGGGCACATGATGCTTCAGCACGATTCTTGCCAAAATCAGCTTCGGTTAAATAAAATTGTGATGCCAGATCACTCAGCTGTGGAAAAAGAAAAAAAAATTAAAGAGATTAGCCAAGAGAGTTCAGCGAACGCGCAAATGAGAAAATAAAATAACAAAAAAAAACATTGTGAAATTCAGTTCAAGTCAATGACTAAGCAATGAATAACGGGGGAAGAGGATTGACGCATAATGAATTGGAGGTGTGGGATGCGCGCACAGAGACGCAACGTTCATATTCAAAAATTTCTTATTGCAATATGACATATTAATGCTACTAGGTGGCAACTCTGTGGTGTCTGTTAGTGAAAATTAACAAAAAAAAAAAACATATTTAGATATTGCCAATATAAACAAATGCATATGTTATGACAAAAATTTATTAAATTTATCGTGTGTAGTGCATTTTATTTCTTTGTTTTTCGCAGCGGCAAATATAAAAGAAAAATTTGCTGACACAAAAGTAAAACAATAGCGAATATGCAACGCAAAACGCAATGCGAAAATAATTACATACGGCAAAGCACTAGCTGCAGACACACACACCGGTTGTCTCGCTTGCACATTTACTGTCACGAACAAAAAGCAGGCGCAGATAGAAAAGAAAAAAATAATACGTATGAAAAAAAAAAATTGCTCAATTCTTTTGCTTTTCATATTTGGTTTTTTTTTTGCTCTTCTTCGGGTGCTTCTTTTCTCTAAAGACAATAGGCCGACAGAGCAAAGAGACAACATAACCTAAAAAAAAACTGCCCAATTCGCCGCTGCTATCTCTGGCGCTAAGAATTTGCGAATTTCTTTTTGTTGTTTTTGCAGAATCATGAATCATGTGGGGCAATTTTTTTTTTTCATCTTTTTTATATGCATCTATAACTAGGTTGCATGTTGCGTGAATTTCGCGCGCGCGACTATTAAAATGCATTTTCATAAATGTAAATTATTGATTTTTACCCAAACCGAGCGACCTACCCGACCCCTTGACCGACCACACGAATATTTTCAGCAGACCGCTCGGTCGCTTTTGCACTTACCGTACAAGCTGCTGTGTCATGCAGGGTGATCGATTTAACGCCGCCCAAAATGACATTTTTAGCAATTTCCAGGCCTAGGCCGCCCAATCCAGAGAGTAAAATGTCCGAATTGGCCATACGACGCATTGCATCGTGTCCAAGAACATAGAGTTGGCGCGAATATAGCGATTCATCAATATCTCCACCAGTGGTGGCGGCGTTGGCAGCGCTGTTGCTGTTATTGGCAGCCATGACTGCGCTGTTGTTACTGTTATTATTGCTGTTGTTGTTGTTGCTGGAGGTGCAATGGGAATTGTTGCTATTGTTAGTGGAGCTGACGTTTGTTGAGCTGACAGTGCGCGTTTTTATTATTTCCGTATCCAATGAATTTATTTTCGACAACGACGGCGACGACGAGGATGACGAGGACGACGCACAATTTTTTATGCCACTTCTTTCCTTATTCACTGCTGACGATGTACTAACAACGTCCCCGCCACCGGCAGCTGCTGCTGCTTTTTGCTGCTGCTTTGATGATATTTGCTGGCTTGTGCACGTGTCAGAAGTAGACGACGATACATACAAGTCTGTTTCGACAGTTGCCGTAGTAACACTAGCTGTCTCTGTCACATTCAACATGTCAACGTCGTTTGCTTTGTCGTGATTTTCGCAGTTGTTGTTGCTGCTTGCAGCGGCTGCCGCAGCAGCAGTAGAGACAGCCGCATTAGCAGCAAGCTTGCGCCGATTATTGCTGCTGCTTGATGATGCCGCTTCTGGCGTGGTTCCGGCACCGGCACCGGCAACGGCACTGGCACCGGCATCGCCACCATCATTGCCGGCTTCATCTAATTTCAGCCTTTTGCATAGCGGCGGCGTATCCGAACTGCTGCATGAGGCTGACTCGGAGAGGGACATATGCGTCTTTATTGTTGTTTATTTCTATTATTCCTAAAATAGCGTGTCGTGGTCAACAACAGCAACAACAATAATGACGACGAAATATACTGCACGAGTATTGAGTCCGGAGACAGCGACGTCGTCTGTTTCTTTCTATTCTTTTCGATTCTACGAATATATTACTTGCATACACAAATTAGCAATTCACTTAATAACACACACTTTATACACTGTACGTAAAATAATTTGCAAATATATTATAAAAGCAGCACAAAACCATTTGCTGTATTGCCAAAAATAATTCGCAATCTTTTAGTTAGTTGGTTGTGGCTCAGTTGTTCACAATAATGTGTCGCTTAAGGTTGCCATACTCGTGCAAAGTTAAAAGCAGTGTTAAGAGCGTAACATAAATGTGTGTATTTCGTTCAGTGAGCAATTCGTTGAGTATTTATTGAATGAAATTTTTTGAGCACAGGGTGTTTCAGAGTACTACAGCGATTTTTTCAGAGCGTTGCCATACAGAAAATATTAAATGCGCTACCAGATTGTTAAATTCAGTTGGTGTACAACGATCAGGGCGCGCAAAGCAGTATTTCAAATTTAAATTTGAAAAGCAAATTTTATGTCAAATTGAAAATCAACTGACAAACGTAAAAATTACAATTATTTTTTTGACACGGAATAAATAAATGTATAAAATAAAATCATATTTATTTCAAGTATTTTTAAATATAAAAAAAAGGTAGTGAATATTGTAAAATATATGCAAATCGCATGCGAAATTCGTCAAAATTAATTTAAATGCTGTTCTCAAAAGATTTCCGATAAGCTGATGTCATATTTATTTACGCTGAATCTATTCTTAAATCCTTTTTCTAGCATACTGGCACGCGCCTACACAGCGCTGCATCAAACACTAAGTGACCCTTGTCCCTTTTACTAGAGTTCAATATCCTTGCTGGCAGCTAATCTATTTTCGGAGCGGTAGCCGACCATGAAAATGCGTAAATTTCCAATGAAAACAACAAGAGCCGAAAAAGATCCTGCGCGGGGGTGTCCTTTCAAATTTATTTTTTTTTTATTTTTTTTTTCATTGTTAAAGTGCTAAGTGCGTGCCATTAGAACAGCTGTCGCAGCAGTTGCGTAAAATGCATTTTAATTTACAGTTAGCTGCAGCTGCAGAGCTCACTGCCCAAATTTGTTGTATCTCTAGCTTGTTTTAAATTTAGTCAAAGATCATTTGTGGAAGATTGCATAAACCATTTCTATCGCGTGCGGTATGTTATGTGGCGCGTGGGCAGGATAACAAAAAATTAGCATACCAAATGTGTTTTTGATATTAACTAAAAGAGTGACAAAGAGAAAGAGAGAGAAAGAGATAGAGATAGGGAGAAAATAAAAGAGTGAGTGAGGGAGTGAGTAACAGAGCGGGTGGCGCAGCTGTTATACTGGATCGCGTGCCCCTAGCTTAATTATGGCTCATCACATATGGCATAATATGCCCATAGAATGCCATATATGCCCATATGTGCATTCCCATACATATGCATGACTTTTCCAATGCCATATGCAAATTTATCCAAATTTAACGAACTCATTAATCTATTTTGAAAGGACAACTGAAATTTGAATAAGGATATTTATCAACGCGCTATGAAAAATGACTCCAAATGAAATTTTAACTATAATTTCAAATAATTTCCAAATATTCAAATTTCCAAATGAACAAAAATCAAAAAGACAAAAAAAAAAAATAAAAAATATGTTTTCTCTATGTCCCTTACGCAATATTTACAAAACAAATGTGTCGCTTTGTCAAAGGTGTGAGCGAGAGACTGTTACCCCTTCTCTGTCCCCTGTCCCCTTTGCTCAGTCTCTGCAGTACAATTCCCTGCCTTCTGCAATGGTGACAGCTGTCAACCCCTGCGCTGGGACATAAGTGGCAAAAATTACAAAGATTACAACTTAATTTCTGGACTCGTCGCATTTCCATTTTAACTGCATAAATCTAAGATGATGAAGAAGAAGAGAGAGTGAAAGCATACAATGCAGCGAGCAAAACCCTTTTCTTTCTTTCTTTTTTTTTTTTTGCTCCTTACTTATTCTCAAGTGCCCAAAGGACATTTGCATTCTTTCAGTTGTCATCTTTCAAGATCTAACCCCAGCGACTGATAGCCAGAGAGAGAGAGAGAGATAGAGTAAGATCTTGCTTTTTTTTTGTGTGTGACTTTTGTTGTGTCATTGGCTGCGGGTCCTGATTGTCCTTTCACACCTTTTGCATGTTGTTGTCCTTACACTCGACTGCGTCTGTGCATAGCTGTAAATATTTTGATTGTATTTTCTATAACTGAAGATTTCAACACAAGGGGGAAAACTGCAATAGAGAAATTTGAGTGGAGCAACAGCAAGAGCAAAAACAACAGTAGCAACAACAACAGCAACTATGCAGCTAAACGGCCCGCGGAATTTCAACTTGAATTACATTTAGTTCAACTTGATGAATGCCAATTAGCCACTGTGTGCGCCCTCATCTGCCACTCCCTCGAACAAAAAAAAAAACACAGATACAACAAAAAACAAGACTCCTGTCAGTTTCCGTTGTTGCAAGTGAAACGCACTCACCTGTAGCAATGTTTTACCCTGCGGGTCTCAAATCTCAAAATTGCATCCAATGCGAGTCCGAGTCAGTGTCCGAGAGACAGAGACATTTTTTTTTTGTTTTTTATTTTCGTCTTTCACACGTTATTCAGTGAGCAGAAAAGAAAAATAACAAAAGAATTGTAGACTAATATAACGACGTTTGAATACTCTACAAATATTATGATGAAGTATTGGAATAGCTAGAAAAATCATGGAAAAAACTGTTGTGGAAGCTGTAAACTTTTTATTATGCATAGAAAAATTACAAATATTTTTTTTTTTATATATTTTTCATAATTTTTCAATATTTTAGGAAACTCTTAATTTTTTTATATTTTCCTGTATATTTAAAATTTTTTCATACTATAGAAAACAAATTAATTTCGATAACAAACTTGAACTATAGATCCAAGTTTTTATAGTAAGAAAAACTTAAGGAATCTTCATTATAGTAAAAATTTTACTTAGAAATATCACCATAAATTTCATGATATGAAATTTCAATAATCTTACTTCAAAACAAACTCAGTTTCGTCAGCTCAATTTAAGTAAGATTTGAATTATTTTACATTTGCAGCAAAGTGTCTGATATACTCTATAAACCATTTAGAAGAACACCCTCATATTATTTGTAGTGGTGCGAAAATAGGGCGACATCAAAAGTCTCAGCGAGCTCACGCAGCACTTGACCAACTACAGCTCCCAACATGGCCCGAACCTAAACATCAGTCAGCCAAGCGTTGGATATGTAACGTATTTTCTTCATTTTTTTTTAACCATTTTCTTGTTGTTGTTGTTCGTCTTCTTTTTTATATTTTTGATGCGTCTTTTTCTTAAATTTCAGATCAACGATAATAAAAATGCATTTTTTCCCAGACAATTAAATGATGGTCTTCAGCTCAGCTTAAGTCAAGTCATAAAATTTTTGGCCTTTTATAGATGCGATTGTTTGTTGTGTGATGTTTGATGTGTGAGATATCATCTTAATGTTTGTATGTGTGTGTGTGTGCTGTGTGTCAGTGGGTTAGGTTATGGCTTAGATATTCTTAACACTGATAATATTAAATGTCTTGACTGCAAACCTCAAGACTTTAAATGATTTCAATGAAAAGTAAAAGTTACTTAACTTTATAGTTCAAGTGTAATTTAACTATGAGAATTTGAGTTTAAGGATCCTTTTCTTTTTAAGTGCTTAGAACTTGCTTAGATTAGTTGTAGTAGTTAAAGTTACTATGTACTTAGACAGTAGTTAATATACATATATGACAAACTATAAAAGAAAAGCTCACTGTCAAAACTTGGGGAATTACATTCCTTATAATATGTATCCATAGTGAACATTTCATATGTAACGTGCATAAGAAGATATAGTTGGTATCTATAGTCACATCGATTGACTAACTTTACGTCCATTTAAATTAGATCTATCTCTTATCTAACTACGTAAATTTCCTAGCTATACATTTCCAACTCCAATCAACATTTATACAGATTATGTAACACGTTCACACCTTCCCAATACCTCGCCCCTTTATGTCTTACTTCCTTCTTAACTACTTATTTAAATTTAACAAAGATATCATCAAGATTTTGCAGATATATCATTTTCTTGAGTTCTGAAAAATATATTTCCCAGCGTTAATCCAATAATAAATCACTTATAGAAAGAAATTCGCGAATGCAAAAATCATTTGGCATAAATTTGTAAACATTTTATTACAACAGTAGAGCCCTAACTTCCCTTAACCCCCTTCCCCGCACCTTCTGCTCATTGTGCAACTCAGCCCTTTATGCTATATAATGTACAATGTACAATGTCTGCTATAACTCTATGATAATGACATTCTCCTCAGCGAGCTACTTAAAATGCACAAAACGCTCAAGAACAAAAGGAAAAATTTTTTTTTTTTGGCAAAATATATTTTGTTGCTCTTCTGCAACATTTGGCAACTGCAACTGTCAAACTGATGCATGTAAGTAACTCTAACCCTTTCGCAAAGCCCACAAAAGATAAAGAAATAAAACTACCCCCAATAAAATATTTTACAGACTATCCTAACTCAACGTACAGCGCATTGTGCAATATGACAGTTTTTTTCGTTTAGACTTAACGCTTTGCATACTCTAGCTATATGTAGCTATATATATATATATATATATATATGTATATCATGCTTGTGTATTGCTTATAGTGATAGCGTGTGTGAGCTCTGACTTATTTGACCATTTATTGTCCATGCATAATCCCGTTAATATTCTTATTGCGGGCCGCCATTTGAATAATCTACAGTTATCGCTTTAATGTGCTTAAACTTCTGGTATTCCCTATAACTCGCACACTTTCTTGCTATCTCAGTCTCTCATTCTCTCACTGTCTCAGTCATTTTCTGTTCACTTTGATTTTCCAACGCTTTTCCGACATCATATCGCTTACATGTCTTTCATTCTTCTGCCATCCCTTTTATTTTTTTATACCCGCAACGAATCCATCAATTTTATTGCTAAATATTTTTTTTCTTTCGTTCTTTCATTTTATATATATATATATATTTTTTATTTTCAGCATATATATATTTTTGTGTTCCGTTTCTTTTATTTATTTTTATTTTTTTTTTGCCATTTCGTTGTCATTCCGTTAACACGAATCGTTTTCTCGTCACAATTCGCGCTGCAATTATTATTATATACGTTCACACTCTTTGCGGCTTCTCGGCAGAAACGTGGAACACACCCAGGACTAAAGATGCGGCCCATCGTAACAGTTACACAACCGTTGTCTCTGTCGTAAAGTTTACTTTAAGCCTCTTATATGACCATATATGGTAAAAAAAAAAGTATAGAGTGTGAGTACGAGTGCGAGTGATAGAGAATGAGAGTGTGAGTGAGAGTGAGAGGGTCTCACATCGTTTTACTTATAAAATGTATTATATTATGGCCATTGCATACAAAGCATTTTTGTGGTTTATCCTTTTCAGCAATAAAAGTATCCGATTACTAACTGCACTTTTTCACATGACTCGAAATGGGTTTTTCTTCTACTGAATATTTATACTGTCGTTATTGTCGGATACTCTCGTTCACTGTCAACGCGTAGATCAAATGCTAACGAGCAGCAGCAGCAGCAGCAGTAACAGCAGCAGCAGCAGCAGGATGCACAGCTGGCCTTTTGCTTTTCATTCCTTTCTTTTCCTTTTCTTCTCTTGTCACCTTTTAATTAAAGCTTAATCCTTTTAAATGCCAGCACCAGGTTAGCCCAAGTTAAATGCGTTGACATGATATGACGCTCTGCCTCTGCCTCTGCCTCTGCCTCTGCCCCTGCCCCTGCCCGTGCCCCTCTGCTTCTTCCAAATGTAAACTGAAACCAAAGTAAAGCCAGAAACTGCAACTGTTCTAGTGTCAGCTGTGACAAAGACAACGTTTTTTTTTTTTTTTTTTTAAAGGTTCCAAATTATGGGAATTAACTTAAAGTTGGCCAAGTGTTAGCTGAGTAATTAAGCTGGCAATGAAACACAAGTTCAGCTTGCAAGTAACTGTTAAAGAACTTTTTCTTAGTCTAAGCTAAACCAAAATCTGAATATGAAAAATAAAACAATATCTGCTGGAATAAATCTATTTAATAAAATTTGATTATATTGAGAATATGTTTAGCTCCTGAAAGTCAAGCAAAGGCAAGCTTAAACATATAATAAAATTATATCCGTGTGTGCTAGACTGCCTGGTACTCGGTATCCAGAAAATTGACAGTTATATAACTTCTATGTTGCGGACCCGTTCCGGAAAAAATGTTCAAAAGTTCATCTACTTTGGTTTACATTATAAGTGTTCGAACATTCGGAAGACTATCATTAAATTGTTAGTAGTGCACGGATTTAAATGGTTATCTTAGAATTCTGGAGGCTATGGCTGGCATGGCAAAAATCCAAATAAAACCTGATCTGTTTTAAAGTCATACAAGCACATATACAAAGTTTTTACTCATTAGCTCTTATAGTTTCCGAAATCCAGGACTCCTGAGCAAGAATACAACTTATGCGGTCGGTAACGTCTCCTTATGTGCGTTACATACACTTCCTGTTGCGTAACTTCCCACTGTATCAGGCTACCGTATGGTTACCGTATGGTTAATAATTATTTATATTAACAATTTTTATTTATGTTGAAAGTTGTTTATCCAAGGAATTCTTTTCAGTTCATATTAAATTTTTTACATATTTCTCAATGCATTTTTCACATAAACATATCAGAGAATTTGGCATAGTTCATGGCAAACCCTTAGCTAAACAGACTTTGAACTTTCTCTATGAAATTTAATTAAATTTCGTTAATGAACTTTACTGTTGAAAGTTGAAATTTTTAAAATTGAAAGTTGTGCTTTACCTGAATATACTTTGATATGCAAAAGGAATTCAACCCTACGATGAAAGCTACACAGCTTAAATGACCATCGGAACAGTTGAGAATGAATGAAAATAAAAAAAAAATAAAGACTCACATAAATTTTCGTAGTTCCATAAAGTTATGACAACACAGGAAGACGAAACAATGAGATGGACGAAGGACTTGTAATCAGAGAAAGGAATAAATGTATGTAATTTCAGTTACCCTTTTGTTTTCCCACAAACAAGGTTGACACACATACAGAGAGAAAGCGCGAGAGAGAGAGAGAGAGAGAGAGAGAGTGAGAGAGCCATTGGTCAGCTGTGCCGTTAATTGAATCATTATGTGAAAGAAACCCAACAACAATGCAACATAATCATTATGAGTGATTGCAAGAACGCAGTAAAATAACCGCCCAAGGGGGAAGTAAAACATACAGACAGAACAGACAGTGAGACAACAGTCTGATGAGCCCTTAAAACAAAAGGGTGCTGAAGCTACCTTTTAAAATTAATTTCAATAAGTCAAAAAGTAGAAACAGACGCCCGACGCACACAATCCGTGTAGCATCTCGACAGCTGCCCAGTTGACAGCCAGTCTCGCTCCCGCTTATATCATCCCCATTCCCTACAATAAACTGGTCGTCATGTAACTTGAGTACTGTAACCGACAGCCTCCGTTTTTGGTTAATACAACAAACACAATTCTCAATTCTCAATCCCCATGTAATCCCTGACAGTTTCAAATATAGTAAAAGAAAGTTACAGATAGTTAAAAGGGTTGCAACAAAAACCACTTGAACGAGTTTCTACTTCATCCTCTATCTGTCGGCGTCTTCCAAGTGAGCCTCGCTATCTGTCATAGCCATACTTACACACATATGACTATGACTGTTTGTAGCTTGTAGCTTGTAGCTGCTGTCTGACTTGAGGATTTTCCAAACTGATACACTTCAATGCTCCGCACGGGTCAATAAATTTTTTTTCATTACGTAATGCTATAGTTGTATTCCAAGCTGAATTCTTGGCTATTTTATTCCACATATTTTTGAGTCGAGTGCAAAAGGTCGTGGGCTGCATTTTGAACTTTAATATTTTTGAGTAGTAAAAAAAAGAAGAATATACAAAATTTATTATTCTAAATGACACAGCAATGATATTAGTTTTTTCTGAGAGCGGAAGTCGGAGCTGAAATATAAAATTATATTCTTTGACCTGAAAAAAATTTAAAATAATTTTTTATTCTAATATAACTACAGAAATTTTCTTGGCGATGACCTTAAAAATATAATTTTGTATTCAAATATAACGTTTTCAAATATAACGTGAAAATTTTCTTAAGATAATAAAAAAAAGCAGAAACAGTTTTCCCACTTACTATAATATATATTCTTAAATGGAATGGGAAGTATCTGAAATTTAATCAAGTTTTTTTTATACTAAAAGAAAATTTTATCCCAGAAATTTAAAGAGAAGAATTTTTATTTTTTCTTATAAAATTCAAGTCATAAATTTAAAGAACAAAATAAGTAAAAATTATTTAAGAAAAAATTTCTTTGTTTTCAGCTACTTTAATATTTAATTCTATTGTATATATCTCAAAACTTGAATTATTTTTCTTCAGATTTTCTTTAACCATGAAAAATGGACATCAATAATTTATACATTCAAAAAAAAAAAAAACTATTCAAGTGACATTAGAATGCTATTAACTAGCCGCCGCAAATTTGACTTATACAAATTGCGAAAAGGTGAGCATAGAAAATGTTGGAAAAACTGCGCACAGCGACGCGTCACATTTGTCTATGAGCAAATCAATTAGTCACAATGGCCCACGGGACACTTAGTTGCCTGAGAGGACATGGACATTGTTATGGACATGGACGGACATATATAGCTATTGTTGTATGTCATTTTCTTGTATTCTTCATTCCGCAGTCTATACTGCTTCCTTTTTGACTGGACTAGAGATGTCCTCTATATGCTATAAGGGCGTTAATTATCGGGGCAGACGTTTAATGAATGAGCCCGGAGCGACGAGCACGTTATTTAAATTTGCTTAGTTAGATTGCGTGTGTTGTGTTTGTGTTGTTTAGTTTGACATTGCCAACGGCTAGTTGCTTAGTTAGAGGCTCATCCATGCGACCACTTTAGTTTCCGCTTCCTGTTTAGCATTGTTATCCTGCGCGTAATTAGTAGAACGACAGGAAGCGATTGCAGCTCTTAAGGGTCTTCTTCAGTCTTACCTTTCGCTCTCTCTCTCTCTCTCTCTCTCTCTGTCTCTGTCTCTGTCTGTGTTTCTCTTTATGTCTGTTGCCTTTAACGCCCTTTACAATCAAAATGCCAAGTTATGTGACATGTGAAAACAGCTGGACGACTTTTAATATACTATATATACTCAGATATATAAAGCCAATTTAGCTATGGTCATAAAACAAACCTTTTCTCGGCCCTTTTATATTCTCTATAGAAAAATCATAAGTTTTCTACAATTTTTGCCAGCTATTTTTATAACTATTCGGTGGCAGCTGGCCATATCGTATAGTATCTGTATCTGTCTATAGTTTTAATGATTATTGGGCACATTATAAAATCATTATGTTCTTTGACAATTGATTGATATACGATATCAAACTATTGGGCATACATATACTTTTTTTGCATTTTATTTTGCCTTTCAAATTGTGGGGCAAAATATCTTCATTAGATTTCAGCAATATTTATGCTAAATTTATCTGACAGCTGTTTGTCGTTTCACTGAAGTAACCCTCAAATGAACGTGGAGGCAGGGGTACTTCCAAAGTATCATATGACAAAATTTAATTAACACAATTTAATTAAAGCGTTTTCTTTACCCAAAAACATAGAGTCAAAGATTGATGTAGTTTTTTTTTTTTTAAATATGAATAAATAAAAAAAATAATACTAAATACTTGTTTTTTTAATAAGGAGAAAAAAAAGAAAATTTTTAGAAATTTTACAAAAAATATTTGTCAGAAAAAGATATCTTCTTACATGAAAACATAAAATGTATGATTGATGTAGGCTTCGTATAAAAACTATGCTAAATACTTGATTTTTAATTATATAAAAAAAATAATGAAAAACTAAAAAAAAATTTAGAAAATTACAAAAATTTGTCTTAAAAAGAGATCGTCTTACACAAGAACATAAAAAGTTTGATTGATGCGTCGACAGCATGTAGGAAAATTTACAAAATCAAAAGAAAAAAATATATTAAACTTTTAAATGATTTTCGAGGTGAATTAAAACACAAGTTTTTCCAACCACCGAAGAGATTTTCACAGCTGCCGTTATAAAAATCATTTTCAGTCTATGCAAATCAGTTTCAAGCGACATCATTCCATCATTCTCATCATGTTCATCATGCCCATCAGAATTGCAATTTGAGAAAGCGAGTGACATAATTCCTTACACTGTGACGAACTTTGATTGATATGTGCATGATCGTAAGGATCTTCAAGAATCTCTCCCTTTCGCTCTTCTGGTTGCAGTTGAATTTTCCTCTAAAAAGCGACAAGCATAGCGAATTTTACAACTCGCAATTCGCTCTTTAGGTGTCAAAAATATCTTTCTGGGATTGATCACTTGAGCTAGTTCTTGTACTGTTTTTGTTTTTTTCTGCATAATTTAATATGGGCTAACATGGAGTTTAACAAGGGATCAGCAGTGAAAGTGCTGGGAAAGTTAAAAGGAATAACTGTCATTTTCTAAATTTGATTAGCTATGGATTTGACACTCGTAAAATGGGAAAATGTTTGTTACATTTAGATATTGCTTGAGGAAAGTAATAGGATAGCTTAAAAATTTGCATAAAAAATAATAAGGAGACTGTACTATAATTAGAGTTTAAGTGTACGTATTTTTAGAGATCGGAAGTACAAAGTGCTTTGATTATCTCATTTCCAATGCGCAAGCATTAAGTTGTCAGATTAATATGAAACCATTACCAAATTCCCCAAAGCCTGTATACCAAATAGAGCTGAAATAAATTCAAGTTTATCTAAATTACAGAGAGAGAGAGGGAGAGAGAGACAGAGAAAATATTCTGATCAAATTCTATTATGCACTTCCCACAAATTCCAATTTTAATTCATTTCAGTTATAGAAAAATATTATTTTGACTCTCTCTATTCCAAAACTATGGCACAGTTTGGCCCCGCTTTGACCCACTTTATGTAACAAAAACAGAATTTCCCAGTTCATGAAGTAGAATCATTTATGAAAACATTAATAATAATTAGTAGAGCAATGTAACAACTTTAAAATGAAATGAAATATTGCAACTCATGCTATTAATGATAGTTGTAAGTATTTTATTTATTCTTTTTTTCTCTCGAACCGAAATCGAAAGTCAGTTGAAATTGGGGCGTTAACCAAAAACAGTTTGTGGAACCACTCGAAAGCGGAAGTCATTTTTTTTTTCTTCTGTTGAGGAAATGAACAGTAGGAACTTCATCACGATGACAACGTCGATGTTGTCGACAAAAAGACGATGATGATGTTGATATGCGGGCTTGAAATGAATGAAAACTGAAAAATTGTCTATCGTCAGCGGAAATTCAACGTATTTTCGCGCAGAGTCCCATCAAAATATTTACAAGGCTCATAAAGTTGTACACTTTATGGGACAACAGAAGATGAAAATATAAATAAAAATACATAAATACAAAACACGAAATATATAAATATTTTTGCTACGTATGTAATTGCATATAATTTTTATAGAGCAACGAAAGCAACAAAATGAATAAATGGGAAAAAAACAGCAAGGGGTAAAATAACTGTGCCACACCCAGTGATAAGCGAGAGGTGCTGGGTCTACGTACAATCAATCTGAGAATCTGAGAAATATCTGCCAACTTTTGTATTTCGATGCGAATGTGTCAAGACAAATCAATAAACTTCTAATTTTATTACGGTCTCCCTCTCTCTCTCTCTCTCTCTCTCTCTATCGCTATCTCCATTTGCAGGGAGAGTGTCTCGAGAGATACCGATCTGTCAATATCTATTGTCAATTTGACAATTGATATCTCACACATCATTTGATTCGAGTGCGTACAATAAGATTGTTTATGTCGTGCAAAAATTGTTCTTGTTTTCTATTTCCAATTTACCTACCCCGGCCTTATCGTTGGGTGTGTTCATTCAGGTATTGAAACTTACTTTCTCTTAGATTTTCTTTCACTTCCCTGCCAATTTTCACATTCATTTCTTTCGACCCAAAGGGGATTCTGTGTACACATCTTGCGGTTATTTTTTGACCAAAAAAAAAAAAAAAGGAAAAGAAAAAGAAAATAATCAAAAATTGGCATCATTTTTGCTGGCATTTTGTCTACTTAACGCTTAACACTGGTCAGAGTTCAAATATGGGTCCATTGATCCTTAACAATGTTTGCATAATCAACGAATTTCTTATTTCTATAACATCTTGTGGGTCAATGCGTTTTGTTATGGTCGAGTGTGTGGTATAAGGTATTACATTGGATTAAACTACAGAAAGAAAATGTGAAAGAGAAAGAAAATATTGGATAGATGTGGGTAAAGTTCAATTTTATATATTGATAATTATTATATAAATAAATCTAAAGAATATACAAAATAATATCTTAAATAAATTTAAAATAATTTATAATTGTATATGATATCTCCTGTTAGTCTTCATTCTTTATTGTATATTCCCACACGATATAATATAATATAATATCTGCTGCTGCTTAAGCTAAGCTTTTAATCTGTTGCCTATCAGCTAACTGTCAACTTTTGCAACTCTCAGCTAAACACATCGATAAGACATCGTCTGCTGTTCTGTTTCTGCTTCTTTTCAGGCTTAACCTTTCTCTCTCATTGTTGCCTTCTCCTTTCCACACTCTGTCTTTTTGCTAGATATCCTTTCATCCTTAGCAGACATGCTGAGCTTTCTTCTCAACTCACTGTTGCACCCACGCTTTTAATTTAATAAAAACCAAATACAGAGGAAGAGACAGACGCACACATACACACACACAAAGAGTGAGAGAGAGAAAGACTGCAAGAAGACATGAAGGAATTCCCTTTTGGGTGTATCCTTGCACAGTTCCGTATCAGTCATCATTTGTTAATCTGAGTTAAACGTTTCGGCGGATATTATACGGCGCACACACATTTCAGTTTTATCTTCATTTCGTTTATATTTAATATTTTTTTTTTTCTTTTTGCTCAAACTACTTGCGGAATTCTCTCTCTCTGGCAGCAGGATATTAACAAGGTAAGTTAAAGGAGCTGCCAAAGCAGCAAATGTAATGCAAAGGCAGCAGGCAGGCGGAGACGTCGACAGCAGTGAGTACAAAAGCGTAATGTATATTAAATGCACTCAAGAAGATTCAATTCATATTTCAGAACGTTTTGCTTTCATTAGCAGGCCAACAAAAGCCGCAGACAAGTCAAGCCGAGAGTCAAGGCAAGGCAGGACCCTTGAGGCGGCGACATGTTAGGAATTTTAGGAAGCGCGTGCGTTGCCTTCAAGTGGTTTTTACACCCAAGCAAGGGCTTCCTTATGCTTGTATATACAACTCAAGGATGATGACACCTGTGCACACATAAACACACACACACAGAGACACATACACACAAACAAACAGAGAGACAGGACAATGCACAGAGCTCGAAGTGTGCTGTCATCAGGCTGAGTCTCAGCCTCAGCCTCAGCCACAGCCTCAACCTCAACCTCAGCATCAAACTCAACTTTACCTTTGCAATAGTCTCTTTCTTCGTCTTCGTCTCTATCTTTCTCACTCTCTCATACTCAATCTTCATATATGTCTACTCCTGCTGCAGGTACAGCAACTCGTATCTCGTGCCTTGTCGAGAAACCGCAAGACTAACAAAAACACGCCCACAATTGACTCGATTTCACTTTCCTGAACTCAGCCTTTGTGTGTTCGCGGCTTTTGCTTTGCTGCCTTTTGGCTTATTGGAACTGTTTGAAAATAAAACGGATTTCCTAAAAATCCTTCAACACAATGTACGAAATTTTCAAGGATATATTCGATGCTAAAGTCATTCCTTATGCTAATTAGCTTGTCTTCTCTCACTACTCCTTGACACCCGAAAAGTTAATTGGAAAATTGAAAAAAAGGCTACATTTATAAAAAAATTTCTAGACAAAGATTGCCTTGGAATTTACTTCAAAAAAATATATAAAATCCAAAAGTCAAAGAAAATTAATCAGAAAGAAATTAAAAAACACTTTCATAAAAGCGACTACAATTCAACATTAACAAAAGCAAATTTTTAATTTAAAAAAAAAATATATTAAATACCAAAAGTGCATACAAAAATGTCAATAAAACAATTGCCTGTGGATTGTGTTGGCCATGAAGAAAGGATTGCACAGTTAGCCTTTAGTGATATCTGTGAGTCTGGCTATTATCTTGCCTCTGCATGTGAAGATGGCAAAGCGGTGTTACGGCATGGTGATACTGGCGATTGGATTGGTACTTTTGACAAAGAATCGGAGCCCCTGCTCTGTGTGGATATCAATAAGGATGCAACACGTATAGTCACCGGTAGTAAAGATCATAATGCATGTATTTGGAATGCCGTCAATGGAGAACAATTGAAGAAATTTGAATTTTCATCGCCTGTGCGATGTGTGGCACTTGGAGCGCATAGCGAATTATTTGCCGCAGGCTGTTTGGATCGTGCGAATAATCATCAATGGGATAAGCACTTTTATATATATGAATTGGATAAGCCCGAACGGCCTACTGCAATGAAGGGACTGACAAATGGATTGCGTGATCTTATCTTTTGTCGAAACGATCGCGCTTTGCTTTCTTCATCACATGACCGTACCATACGACTTTGGGATCGACGCACCGGACAGCAGGAACATTCAATTACTTTGCCGCATCATGCTAAATCTGTGGAAATGTGTGCCGATGGAAATACGGTAACGATTGCATATGGTTCTAGTGTTGCCTTCATTGACGTCGATCGTTTCCAAGTGTTGCAGCATCACAAGTTTCGTATGCGTCTTGTTGGTGCCTCGTTGCATCCTAAAAAAGAGACTTATGTCTGTGCAAGCACAAATAATCATATTTACAAACGTGACTATAGAACGGGTGAAATACTTGAAAGTTTTGAGGCACACAAAGATAATATACGTTGCATTAAGTACAGTCCTGATGGTGAAATTTACGCATCGGCTACACAAAATGGCGGATTACGTCTGTGGCAGCAAACTGTGGGCAAGAAATATGCGTTATGGGACACACGATCTAGCACATCTGATGATCCACTCAATTCCGAGACTGATGATTCCTAAACAACACAAAAACAACAACAACAACAACAAAAACCATACACAACTGTAGTTTCTTTTATATACACATGTTTTTCCTTATATTTCTTCTGTTTCATTTCCTTTTTTTGTTCCAATAATAAAAAAGAAAATTTGAACTCTACGAAACGTAAAGGAAAAGGGTCACGCTCGGGATACCTCTAATAAATTTGTCTACAACGCAATGCAACGCGGTGTCGCTGTGATTGACTGCAACCGTCTCTCTTTCTCTCGCTCTCTAATTCTATATGTCCCCCTTCCCCAATATATCTACCTGACCTGACTCCCTAACAATTCCTAACATAGCGACTACTACCTAGCTGAACTTCGATTGTGTTTACTTTTCTTTACTGCTTCTTCGCCTTTTCCTTCTTTTCTGGCTACTCAACCTGTTTTTGTTGCGCATTTGAAAAAATAATTCCTGAAAGGATTTTGAGTAACTCAAATGTTTGTTTTTTATGCTCCAATGTTTGAATATCCATTACTTTTTAGAAGATATATGAATATATGTATATATACCTATATTTTATTATAGATTCTATGCTATGGATCTTACGAAACTTATCATGCATATGGGGATACAGAAATGGATATACTGGATATCTGATTTTATATTACTCTAAATATGCAGAGTTACAAATAATACAGGGTATCCGAGAGTCGTGTGTGTTTGATTTTGACTTTACTGATTTTATTATGCACTTTTCGTATTCAAGAAATTATGTTTTGGGGTAGGTGCAGCCACACGATGAGTCTCCAGAGTCTCCCTTAAGCTAATAGCCATGATAGACAATGTAAATAGTTAAAGTAAAGAGACAGAAAGCAAAACAACAGAGATACAAAGATACATAGATACAAAGATATAAAGATTCATGCATATACAGACTCAAGACATGGAGCAAATATATGGAAGGTGTGTTCAAGAAGATGGCTCTCTCTCTCTAGTTCTATTTCTATCTCTCTCCCGCACTTTTAGCTGCCACTCCCGACCTAAGCCAACTTTAGTTTGTTTGTTATTTTTCTTCTTCTTTTCCACATTTCCATAAATATTTATAATTTCTTTTTAGATAAAACTAGTTTTATTTTTTCTTTATTTTTCTTGCTACATCATGCTGTGTTTTTTCCACGCGTTTACCAGGAAAACGCGTCTCTTCATGCAACTGTTTTTTTCTTTCTGGTTTTTCCTTCATCTCTGTCGTTCCTTGCTACAGTCCTTGTTTATTTTGTTGCTGTTCCAATAAAATGAGTTGTCATTTCGTTTGCCTGGACAGTTATCTAAGTGTGTGTGTGTGTGTGTGTCCTTTGATTGATGATGATTGTTATTGCAGTCCACTCGTAGCACAGTAGCCAACGGATTTAGGATATTGGGATTACAATTTCAATGCAACGGTAGCCACAGCATAAATATTTGCATAAGTAAATACACAAACTCTTTCTCTCTAAAATGTCTTTATCTCGCTCTCTCTCTCTCTATCGCACTCTGCATTATTGTATATCTTTCTTTTTCTATGTATCTTTCTATTATTTGCATTGCGTTTTAAAATCTATCAATAAGGCTTATTTGAAAAATACATATAACATTAATTTAAAAAAAAAAATCTCCTAAACTGTCAAACAAAATCTTCCGAGTTGACCGCAGCAATTTGTCCGAGGATAAGTTCAAAGTCATTTATAAATGTCCAGGCCTGAGATTTGGGGTATTTTTCATTCTCTGGACATACTGAAACTGGTTAAAATTTTATAATAGGATCAATCGCCGAATCTAAGTGGTTTTAAACGTCAGATTGATTGTATAAGCACGTCGATCTCAGACAAAACATATAACGTTTATATATGGCGGTTCTCATGTAAAGAAGTTTGACTGTACTTTCAATAGTTTCTTTTTAATAAGACTTCAACAAAGTTCATTTAATTTTCCAATTATTTTAAATATTATTTTCCCATAGATCGCATTCATTACACCCTATCGAAAACACATCCGGTCTTCCGGTCAACTTATGAGAATAGTTTGAAAAGACCAAGCCCTTAACCAAATATAAGCAATATACATATGTATAAATATCCTTAACCATAGCGCACCTGCCCTTGTCGGAGAACGTTGTATCTCAGTCAAACTGAGCTTGTGGTCACAGTTCGTGAGCCAAACAATTTTATGGCAATTTTCTTAGTGAAACAAAAAAAACGAATTACGAAATTCTAAAATAAAATATTGTTTCATATACAATACTTGAGTACTACATATATATGTATTTAGATATTTCTTTTTGGTACGTTACTTGTCCTGTCACGCTAAGTGAACAACACTCCCGTCTCGCCACGTTCCCTAGAACCTTAGTATAAAGACTGTTGAACTTAGTATCATAGCATAGCATATTATAAGTATATTATATCTTGGAACGTACGCTATGTTAGGGATGTCTGTTGATTTCAGTTCCGCTCGATGCGATAAGGCGCATTGCATTTGAAATGAGTGTAACGTATATTTTATGCAGAGGTTTTGAGTTCTTTTCAAGAGATAATATTTTGAGTTCGAATACAGAACAGAACTAGAATAGTAGAAAATTCAAACGATGGCGACCTTCAAATAATGTATTGTTTGCGGTCTCCTCTTATCGAGAGTAATAAAATTTGGTCTTTGAGAAAAACTTATCAGTCAAATGTATATATTATTATTCTTGTTACTTTATATTGTTCATAGTCCAATTATTGTTAAATTTTGTTGAAGAAGACTTAGACTTTGAACTGCATATATAGAAATTACTGTCAAATAATATTATAGATTAAGCTGATGAAGCTTATTTTTTACTTCCTTTCTATGATCCAACCAGCATAAAAAAGGTAAATAGGCATCTAATGCCCGCACGTTCCAATGTTATGCAATCCTTTTATAGGCTGCCCTTATAAAGGATTAAGAGGAACACTTCAAGTACACCCCATTGTTTAGATCTACCTTACTTTTTCCGCTGTATGTTTTTTTTTCTCCCCTAAAATTGACGCCTTTTTTCCGTGTGTTTACACAGCAAAATGCAACCCATATACCATTTATAAGAATTCCAAGTTACCAAAGACATCCTGTAAATGTACTGTATATCGTCAACTTGAGGAAATTACTTAAAGGGATCACGATCTTTCGACTGAGTTGTTTATGTTTCAGGCATGACTGCAAACTCAACGCCGGCAGAATTTTTCAAATTTGTTAAAAACTGTGTAAATTTACGTTCTTTTTTTTCTTTTTTTTTTGGTTGAGATCGTGAATCCGAGGGGTGTGTCCCATAAACAGAAAACTCTGCGGTGTGTCTGCTTAGCACTTGAAAACGGGAATTGGAAATTGAGAGAATCGACAAGACTGAACAGTGAATAGGAAAGATGAAAGAGGGTGAGGCAAGAGCTGCTTCTTGTGCTGCCTAATCGATCGATAGATCGTTGCCTTTTTGGGATGATTGCACACTGGGCATGGTTTTAATTACATTAAATTTTCTATTATTTTTTTTATTGAAAAAAAATAGAAGAATAAATACAAAAAAAAAAAAAAAAAAAAAACACGCTGTACAAAGCAAATGATGTCTTTAAATGTGACTTCTGCGTTTCTTCACTTTTTTTGTGCACTTTAATTGCTTTTGTGCAAACAATATAAATCGTATTTTATTGCCTTGCCAATGTAATTTAATTTTTTACGATTTTGCACATAAATAGATAAAGATAGTGAGAGAGAGAGAGAGATAATATCTATCTAAGCTTGAGAAACTTTGTAATAATTCAAATGTAACGGCTGTAACGGTGATTCATGCATTATCTTCATACTCTGATTCGCCCGTTGCATGTCCTACTGCACTTTTACCAAGTTTCACTCTATTGGCCCCAAGCTATAATTGGAAAGTGAAACTGTATGTCTGCTTTGCCCCAATTCCAATTTGTTTGACTGGAACCGAAACAAAAATCCAGTTTCAGGTTAAACAAACCGAAGCCGATACATTTTTATCTACCCATCGCATGAACCAAAAGTACAGCTCCAATCCATGTGGCAGTAATAACAAAACTTTTGTTGCAGTCTAGTCGACGCGTGTATATTCTTATTATCAATTTTTATATAAATATTTCTTATATTTCTGGTATTATTATACTAATATTTTATTCTGTTAAACTTATTGAACTATTTAAAATATTATATTTTGCTAATGGTAAAGAATAACATTTGTAATCCTATCGCTTGTGCAGTCTTGACAAACCACATACTCCAAGCGTTGAGCTGAATTTTTTAAAAGAGCATTGATAAACACAACAGAGCTCTCGGCCGCGGAGCTGTCGTTACGATCATTTTTAATTCGAGGGTTGCTGTGTCCAATGCCGTTTGTTATATGGCAACGCTGCTTGGTGGTTGTTTGACGTTTCGTTTTGTGGTTGTTCTTCGCTCACTCTCTCTCTCTCTCAGAAATAAAAACTTGATTTCCAAACAGTGCTGATAACTTGAGTAGTTTTGCCGTCAAATCTAGCTAAAATGGTAAAATGTACGGAAAATAATATAAAACGCATTTATTATTATTAACCATCGGAAAAAGTGTTTGATCAAAAGAATATATGTATATCAATTGAAATAGTCTTCGAACTGTTCGTATGCATGAAATCAACCATTCTGTTAGCCGTTTTTCTCTAATGAAACTAGCTATGCGCGCAGCGCAACGTCGTTGACTCAGCGGCGCAACGTCGTTGACTCAGCGGCGCACACCACTGACAAAGAGAGACACTGAAAGCAACATACGCTCTCTGAGCTGAACGACTCGGATAAATATCATTATTACCGATTGCATACAGTCAGTCTTGTTATTCTGCTCGTCGTGTACAGTTCATTGGTGCGCTCAAGGTGCGCACTGCATGAGAAAATAACAAAATTGAAAAATAAAACGCGAATTGTATTATAAATTAATAAATACTTTAAAATATTTAACAAACACTGATTACAATATTAAATTGTATATGCAAAAAACAAAAAATAATAATTGACAAAGAAAAAAGATAAAGTGCAAAACGCAAATGCGATTCAATTATTCAGCTCAACTCGTCAGTTTTTTTTACTTTGAGTGAGTTGGCTTTTTGTCGTGGACGAATAAGCTGAACGATTGAGTTAATTCAAGTGCAGAAAAACAATACATAACGCATTTGTTTATATCATATTTCTAAACAAATCGACATTGCAAAAACAACAATACAAATTTCACTTTTAAAACGAATGCTAAAAAAACAGAAAAAGCAGCAACAAAAGACTGCAACAACACTGCGCCCCAACAAACTAACACCAGCACAACAATTACGCTCAATCGCGCACACAGCTAAAGTGACGGGCAACGCATTTTGGAGACTAGCGCTCTGCTAGCGTGTGTCTGTGTGTTTTTGTGTGTGCGTTTCTGTGTATGCGTATGTGGATTGTGGTTTAAGTGTATTTGTATGCTCGCCCCTCTTTGAGTTGGGCAGCAACTACGTACAGGCGTGCGCAGAAAAACAAAAGTTTTGGCGCCAAAATTTTGACGTTTCGTTTAATCGTGCAATTCGCAAACAAGTGGCCAGAGGCAACCAAACTGCGTCGTCTGGCAAACCAAACAGAAGACAAACATAAGACAGACAGAGAAAACGATACAAAACAAACTTCATCAAAATGGTTAGTGCACGCGTGCTCAATCCAATGTTGAGTGAATTCTGCAAAATGAGTGCAAGTCCTGGAGTTAGTCGTAGTCTACCCCAAAAATTGCAGGGCGTACGAAAGAATCTCTTTGGTTCAGCACCCACAGAAACAATGGATATTATATTGTAAGTACAACAACAACAACAACAACAAAAAATAAACATTTTTCAAATCAAATTTCATCAAAAAACCAAATAAAATAAATTAATTAAATAATAAATAAATCTTAATGCAGTGCCAACAATCCATTCAATGCGGAACTTGAACGTCATCAGGAAATAGCTACAAGAAAATGGGGCTTTGATTTTCGTGCCGATCGTCCGCTGCATGCCAGTGGCAATTACATCTGGGAACGTGTCAGTTCACAGGAATCGAACTTTGCCCCACAAATGTATACACTAACCCGTGCCGCACATGTGCGTAATGATGCTAGCCACTCCTCTGCACATCCCAGTGACATGGAGACACTCCTAATGGAGCGTGCAGATCGTGAGAATGTTGCAAATTCATCGATGGACTCTAATACAGACAATGATGAATTTACAACACATACAACATCTGTTGCTGCCGCCTGCACCTCCTCCTCTTCCACCTCCGCCAACTACTGCAATTACCCAACGCAGCAGCGCAAACGACAGCTCAAAATCACAGGTGAGTGCCGTGTCAATAATGTTTTTGAGGTTTGATTTAAACGAACGTTTGATTCTTAAATTGCTTTCTGATGCGTGATGCTGTTTGTTAGTAATTGCAACTGCAAGTTGCCAAATTGCCATTGGCGAAATTGTCAGATCAGTCAGAGAGTTTGCTATGGAACTTGATTGAGTTTCCATACAAATTTAAATAGACTTTGAATATTTTTATAAAATTCATTTCAATATCATTTTCAGCAATTGAATTTACCACAAGAATTACTCCTCATTAATTTTTTATTTATTGTACAATTCTTTGGGTCTCCCCTTTCAATTTACATTTCTTCTTTCATCCTTTTTGCGTAGGCGTTGCTCACTTTTCAAAAAACCCGAAAAACCAAAAATCAAATTATAGTCTCTCTCTCTTCCTGCCAGTGCGTGCACTATAATTAGCTTTGCTTTATGTGATTTTACTTGAAAGGAGTAAAAGTAAAGCATTATATAAGTTGGATCTATGCGTTTGCCTGCAGCTGTTTTTTTTTTTCGATGCTTCTATCAAACGTAGAGTCAATGCACGCAACATCCCTGCCCCCTGCCACTGTCCCTGCATCGCGGGGGTTGATTTCTATATGCGATCATTGCATGCGGGTAAATGTTAACAGATGTGCGTTTCGTTTTGTAGGCTCTGCTTTTAGCTCTGCCCTACTACGCCTCCGGTTGACCTCATTATACTCGTAGACACAACGAAACTGACGCTGACAATGAGCAGCAGGGGGAGCAGCATAGTTGCAGCAACACACACACAACACACACAATGTGCCGCTATCATCAACATGCAGCAGCAAGTTTTATCAGCATACGTTGATTGTCGTCTAATTTCATTTGCATTTTTTTTTTATTATTTTTTTAATGCTACTTTTCAATATTAACATAATACAAAAAATAAGAATGGCAAGAGAAGTATCTGTTCTGGTCAGACGCCCGCATGGGTCAACTTGAATTTCAGCCGCAGGCTTTTAATACTCTTTCGGCCTTGACTGAGCTGTACTTTAGTTATTTGTATGCTGCAAGTAACTGGCGAGCCGTATAATTTATGCAACTATTCAACATGCACTGCCAGCTCAACTTTTAGCTCAGCAATTCCTGCAGCGATCAACATTGTGTTCTGAGCTACCTGAACTACAATTTTGTCTGCTGTTTGTTTGTCTACCTTCTGTCTGGTTGCAACCCCTGGCTGCTGCAACCCCTCGGGCCAGCCACGTGCCACATGCCACAATCCAAAATCAAAATGTGCAAAAACAGGCGGCGCCTGCTGCTATTGCTGCCTGCCTGACTGGCTGGCTGGCTGCTGCTGCTGTTCATTCATCAAATAAAACCATATATGATCATGATATAAATGACCGACCCTCAAATCCTCAAAATCCATAAGGGTAACATCGAAAACTGCTGCCAGCTGACTTTGCATTCTTTTTTTTTGTAGAATATTCAAAATTTATCATTCATACTAATATTTGTATACTCTTTTTTTTTCTATTTTGCAGAGTTCATGAAGGAGCGCAAACGTCTTGCACAGGCGCCAAAGAAAATCTCACCTGCCAAACGTATGCGTACAAATTCTGGTAGCAGCAGTAGCAGCAGCAGTGCGACGGCAAGCAATATTGGTGCACATTTCAGTAGTTTGCTGAAACGTTCGCGCAGCAGCAATAATAACTGAGAAATCGAATTGCAACATAACTGTCACACAATAATAATATTCATATACTTCAAAAAACAAAACAAAACAAAAATCGAACATCCGCAAAAAAAAACTCAATTTGCAATTGATGTAATTTTATTTTTAATTTTTTTATGCAGCTGCAAAAAACGTAAAATTATATATATATATCAACTTTTTTTTTACAATTCATTCGATTAGAATTTTATGCCTACTAATAACTCTTTATATTGATGTATATATATATATATATGTATGTATTATGATCTATATAAAATATATACATATATATATATATATATATATACTTTATATTTTTGTGCAGTGCAAGGGCGAAAGTTGCGAATATTAACTATAATAATCTTACACTAGTTACATATACTAGTTTTTAGAATTTATACAACCAGTACTAGTTACTAGAACAAACTAGTTATTTAAGCATTCAACCAATCTATGTAACTAACTACATATATATCTAAGTACGAGCTATATGAAACTTTTTAGATTTCTCTAGTGAGAAATGCCATAAACTAAGTGATTAGTTCTTAACAAACAAACAAACAAACAACAACAAAACACAACAAAAACCAACAACAACAACAAACAATTAATACTACTATTGAGACACAATTTTGAAAAAGAAAACAAAATCCTATAACTATGAAATTTACAACAAAACAACAACAACTACTACAACTATAAAAAAAAAAACAAAAACATAAAAAAAATATTGTAAAAATTTTCGCAACAACAACAGAAATTTTATTATCAATTATTTTTTCTGCGGTTGTTTTGTAAAATTTATAACTAGGCAAAACTTAATTTTACTTTGCTTGTTGAATTCTTTAAGCAAAGTAATATTGAGTTTTTCATTCTTTTCACTCTTTTCTCTTTCAAAAACCCAAAAACAAAATCAATAATAAACTTTCAATATAAGTTTATTATTGTTTTATGTTTTTGTTTGCTATAACTATCACAACTATCCTTAATTCGACCAGTGGAACAATATATATATATATATAAAAATGATTAACATAAACATTTGCCAATTTGTGCACTTTTGTAAATATATATAAATATATATAGATATATATAGATATATCTATTTGATATGTATTCCCAATCGTACATAAATTGCCAAAGTTCTTCTTTTCACAAACTCAACTGTATCAAAAAAAAAAAAAAAAAAAAAATAGAAAAAAAAAATTGCTTTAATTTTTTCTTGTAATTTGCCAAATTATTTGGCAAATAATTAAAGCAATTTTCATTTAAAAAGCTTAACAAAAATGCTATAAATAATAATAAAAATTATATATATATATATACATTTATATTATACGTAGGCAGAGCCTATAATTATTGAATAATAACATATACATATACTATACACACACGATCATCCTAGTTGTATAAGTTGTAGAACTTAGAACAAATCCAAAGTATTCACTTAATATTTATATTTAATTCATTAATTATATTGTGTGTATAATTCAACTCATTCTTAAATAATAATAAAATAAAAATAAATTAAAATAAAAAAAAAAAACAAACAATAAAAACAAAAACGGAAAAACAAACTACAAGAAAACAAAAAGAATTATTTATTAATTTCTTCTATCAAATATTTACACTTACATTTTATTTGTTTATTTTGCTGTTCGTATTTTGTGATTTTTACAAATTTTTTTTAAATTCATGCGAATTTAAATTATAAAAAAAAATATTTTCAAAGTTCTAAATTTCATTGTAACTTGAAATTGCAATTTTGGCAATGCTTTTTTTTTTATTTTTTATTATAATTCATTGTGTATGGCATTCGTTTTATTCTAAAATTCAAAGCTCTTGGCAAAGCCTTATCTTTTCAAAGAAATAATTTTTTTTGTCGCCTGTAATGCTCTTAATATAATATATACATCTATATTATTGTATATGCGAATGTCTATAAATTGCTTGACAATGCTTTGATAAGAGATTTATAAAAACTGCGAATTAAGCTTTATCAATTTAATTGTGTTTTGAGCTTAGCTGCGTGTGGACATATATTCTTATACACATTGGAAATTCCCTTAAAAATGTTAATTTTAAGAACAATATTGTTCATTGTGCTGACAATTATTTTGACTGTTGTGAATTGTGATGATTATAATGGCAGAATATTAGAACTTGAGAATGAATTGCATACGTGTCGTCAACGGATAACATCATGCATCTCTACAAATGAACAAATTAAATCACAGATGCTACAAAAGAATTCTACAAATATCAACACAAATAATCATAAAAAGAAAGGCAATAAAATTGGTACAAAAATTAAAAAAATTATGGAAATGCAACATAAATTATTAAATGAATATAGAAAAAGAATAAAATATTTGGAAAACCAATTGAGCAATAATACAACTCCATCGAGTACATTACCAATAAATATTGTAAAACGACTGGCGAGAATTTTACCCAAAAGTTGTGTAGATATTGGTAACTCCAATATGATTCATGTGCCGGAAATTGGTTCTGTTCCTGTTACCTGTAATAATGATATAGCGGGACTCGGCTGGACTGTTATTCAGCGTCGTATGAATGGCAGCGTTAATTTTTATCGCAATTGGATGGAATATGTTAACGGTTTTGGCGATCGACATACTGAATTCTTTATCGGCTTAGAAGTTTTGTATCAATTGACAAAATCAACACAACAACATTTATATATACAATTTGAAGATTTCGCTAATCAAACGCGTTATGCACATTATACACATTTTGAAATTGGCAGCGCAAACGAATTATATAAATTGAAATCATTGGGCGAGTTTGAGGGTACAGCAAGCAATGCCTTGATATATAATTTGTATCAAAACTTTAGCACGTACGACATGGATAACGATTACGATGATGATAATTGTGCTGAAGATTTGCATGGTGCCTGGTGGTATAGAGCTTGTGGTGCCAGGTGAGTAAAGTCTATGCATTTTCTTTATAAATATAACAATTTAATTATATAAAATTTTGTCTTCTTCTTAGCAACTTGAATGGACTTTACCTGACAGCAGATAATACATCAAGTCTCGATCGAGATCGTGGCATCTTTTGGTCAAGCGAAGATTGGCATGAATTTGATTATTCATTTAAATCAATAATCATGATGATAAGACCCCAAACCCCAATTACAATTGAAAGTTAGATAGCAATTTCTGTTGATTTCTTTATTATTCAATAATTTAATATCATTTATTACTTACGACAAATACATAAAGAATTTTCTTCTCATATTTTTTTTTATCGATTTTTGTTGAGCACATATAAATTTACTAATAGTTTATAGTTGAGTTCTATAGTGAAATTACTATATACAGAGCGAGAGAGAGAGAGAGACAGAGAGCATATAAATCGCGTATTGGAGAGATAGAAATATATAACTTATATATATAAATATATTAAGTATGAATTATTTCCCCGTTGCCTTCTCTTCAAGTTGTGCTTGTATGTGCTTAACATTCTGTCCACCGCTGGCCGCCTGGCCATGTCTCTGGAAGAATGCATTGATGGAGCTCATGGAACGATATTCAAGATTATCGCTAACATGCCAATCGACGCTAATGCTCTGATGTCTACCAACTGGATTACGTATCTTCGTCTCATTATATTTCTCCAGCAGATGCAACAAGCAATCTTTAGTTGTATTGGCAGCTTCTTCAAGATTCACTGTTTGATGTGTATCAGGCAGACCGATGGGCACATCTCGACTCATTTGATTGATGCGGAACTTGGCGCGTCGACTGCTTGCTGTCTCGGACAACAATTGATTGGCGGATGTGTAGCTACTGCTGTTGTTGGAACTAATCTTTGAGATGGAACTTTGCACATGGCTACTACTGCTGCTGCTGCTGCTGTTAATGCTGCTGCTACTCTTTACATTGGACGTGTTTATGGTCTTGCAGCGGGATTGTAGCTGCGTTACGCTGCCATTGCTAAGCTTTGGCGTCTCCTCAATCGACTGTTGCAGTCGCACAGATAATGAGCTTACCTTCTGCTTTTGTCCATCTTTAAAGAGAGTCTGACTCTGAGTTTGACTAGAACTGGAGCTGGTGCTGTTAAGCTGGCCACGTGATGTAGCACGACTTGTGGTAGTGCTGCTTCTTGTGCTGCTTGTCCATTTGTTGCCCTCTTGCGTGCTGCTGCTCTCCGTTGTTGATGATTTGTTGCTCGTTGTAGCAGCAGCAGCAGTAGCAGCAGGAGTTAATTCTACCTTATTATTATTTTTGCTGTCATCACCTAACTTAGTATTGATCTCGGCCAACATTAACAGATGATCGGATAGCTTGCGTATTTCATCAGCAAGATTAACACGCTCGCCAGAACTGCGGCGTCCCAGCAGATACGTTGTATCTGAATTGCGACGATCGAATGTATGCAGATAGCTCTTCATGCTACGTTGTTGCTGTGCACTTGACTCGCTGCCAGAGAATTCATCGAAATTCTCATTGAATAAATGTTGTGGTGTGGGCGTGGCACAGCCAGATGTACCAGAGCCAGCATTAATGGGAAATAGCTTTTCGCGGGATTCATTAATGGGCGTTGTAGCAGATGATTGTGGACTTTCAACATCTTTACGTCTCTCATCATCAAATGCACCGCCAGCTGCTTGCAATTCATCTCCTTGCTCATCATCTGTTAACGTTGCAATCGATTCGCACGGCGATGGCGAACAAACTGCAAAAATCAGTATGAAATTTATTTTAAAATTTTATGAAATTATATTTAAATTTTTTACATAGAGATTAGAAATGTATTTATTTTTTTTTTTTGGATAAAACTCAGACAAAAATTATATTGAACGAATAGTCAAAAGATACACATAGTTATAGATATTATTCTAATTAATTCATGCTAATGAGAGTGTAAAGCCATAATTAGTAAGACTTCAATTTTTAGTAGATGCAACATAAGAATTGCCCCTGCCAGACAAACACACTGTGTGTAGCAAGTATCGTATTATTAATCATTGAATTATTTTATGGGAACTTAAGAAATTGACTGATAAAAAATACCAGAGTTTCATTCACATAAATCAACTCAATAATTAATAACTGTAACTTGCTTTGTATGGAATGAAACTTTTTGAATTACTTTAGAATTTAGAAAGTATGTTTTTTTTTTTTTTTATTTTTATTTTCTGTATTTTTTGATATTTTTGTAGTATTTTTGTTGATCAATAATGAGGCTTACCTTATCCGATTTGTACAGAAATTGTGCCTAGTTGTTGTGCTAAACTTGAACTAGCATAAGAAAGTGTTTGCAGTATTTGACTTTTATTTTTATGCCCTTGCAGAAGTAGATCAGGAGTTTCTAACGCTCATAAGAAAAATTATATATATTAGCATCAACAGCAGTCCGTCCGTCAGTTTTTCTCCAAATTCTCTTAGTTTTCAAAGTTTCTCAATAATACTAAGCATACATATTTCCTATAATCATAAGTCGGACCACTAAATCATAAAGCTGCTATAGGAAAATAGTTTTTTTTTTTATTGCTAAGTTATCCGTCTGAAACTTACAGGACTTGTATTTAGTTTGATGTTTTGCACGTTTTATATAATTTTGGTTCAAGTCGGACTACTTTTTCATATATTCGTATGTAGTTACTATAGGAGCAATCGAAATTTCTGTGTGAAAACTTTTTTGTGTGATAAGCTATCCGGCTGGAACTTGTAGGATTTGAGATTAGCGAAGTGTAATTTTGTCAACTATGGATTAGTAACTGCTATAAATTGAATTTACTTTAAAGCCTGAAAGGGTATCATATCTTCGGCATTTCGAAGTTAACTTTGCCCTGTTCTTTTCTTGTTTATGGAATGTTTCTTTTGGATATTGAAAATTTGACTAATATTGTGTGTTGTTGTATTTGAAAGAAGGTTTTTTTGTTTTTATTAATTAATTATTATTAATTATTAATTATTATTATTGAATTTATTATATATTTGGTTTATTTAGCTTTCACTCATGTTTATCTGTTGTCATTGGCTGTCTTTATCACAGTGTCGCAAAAACGTTAAGCAACTTATATGACTAGGAAATTTGTTTCTGGGGTTAATAGAGGTTGCATCCGTTATAAAGGATGCGCTTGCTTATAATTATAGTTAAGACTTAATGTTTAAAACAATTTTGCTGCTACTTCTCTTTGTTTTAGCATGCCTTTGTCTTTCTCTCACACACATACAAACATAAAATATAAGTACATAGAAATATATACACAAAACAATAATATAAGAAAGTGAGAGATAGATAGAGATAGTGAGCAGCATTATGAGCACTTCTCTGCGATTCTCATCAGTTTAGTGCCAAGTTAGAAACATCTTGGCGTACATTCAAGTTAAAAGAATGACAATTAGTTAACAAAGTTAATCATGTAATTTACAAAATTGATTTGTTTGCTTTTGCTTTTGATTTTACTTTAGCTTTCGGTTTGTCAATTTTTTTTTGTTTTATTTTGTTTTTTGTTTTGTTTTGTTGTAGTTTTGTTTCTGTTTCTGTTACTGTTTCTGTTTCTGTTTGTGATTGTGTTTTATTCTGTTACCCTGTGACACATTCATTTGCCATGGATGAGGGCATGCCGGTCACGCTGCCGCTGGGAGCCACCGTTACGGTAGTACTCACCTCGGGATGAGGAGATGCTGTCCGGTCCATGAGCGCGTCGCGGATTTGGATAACTTGTATCATTCAATGGTGCTATCACATTGCCCTCAACGTCAAAGACATACGGACTGTTCGGATGTGTTTCCCAGCGTACTATGAAATTCTTTAAATTATCCTTGGTTGCATCCAGTTCTTTATTCTATTAATTATAGAGTATATGATATACAGCTCAACGATATTTTTTACTCTTGTGTCTTGTCTTGCATATTTGCTTGTGCTTTTACTTACCTCCAGCTCATGTGCCCTGCACAATTGTGCTAGCTCTTCGCTTTTCTCTTGTTCTGTTGCTTCACTCTCCTCCTCTTCAGCATCATCATCATCGTTGTCGTCGTCGTCGTCAGCATCCTCAATTGTTTCCGTTGAATCCTCTGAAGACTCGGATGCCAATGGAGTTGGGGATTCTGACTTCAGGCGCGACTTTGCGCTAACTGAGGCTGTCTTTGCTATTGTTGCTGCTCCTGCTGCTGCTGTTGCTGTTGCTGCTGAAGTGGCTTTTGCCGTTGGGGGCGTGGCAGCGGGATGCTGTTGCAGCCATTTGTGTTTAACACAATCGGCAGCTGTCATGCGGGTGCTATATAGGGATGAGGAGAGTTACATTTGGTTGATTAAAAGTTGCTGCAAATGCTAAGAGCTGCGAGCTGTGAGCTGTTAGCTGTTAGCTGCTTGGCCTGGTTATCTCGCAAGGCACTAATTAAGCAAAAAATCAAGACGCACCTCAAGTCCTTTACCAGTAGCTTGGCTATGAAATCTAGGCACTCCGGGGATATGCCATTAAAGCATTCATCCTCGAAATCGTATTTTGCAATGGTTACATTTGACATTGTTTCAATGTCGTTCTCGCCCATGAATGGTGACAGACCAGAGATGCTGTTGTTGTCGTCGTCGTCGTCGTTGTTGTTGTTGTTCCATGTGTGTATGTTGGGTGTGGCAAAGTCAATAAACATGAAATGTAAAAGCAGAGCACACAAAATAAATAAACACATAAAAAAAACACAGCCAGCGTTTAATTAACTAAATTAAATTGACGCTAGCTCTCACTTTGCAGTGAGTTGAGTGCTGCTTAGTATTGGCGCGGGATATACAAGTGATGATGGTAGACGGGAGTTGTGGGTGGGAATTGTTGGTGTAAGACAGTGGTATGTGGTAAAAACACCTTCTATAGCATTTCTAAGACTTTGATTATTTAATTCTTGACTGCCGCAATTTTCACAGATTTTTAATTAGTTTGCTTTGCACACAGGGGTAGCAAGAAACTTCCCCCTTCTAATTCCCCTTCCCCTTCCCATCAAACTGTCTGATGCTTCAAAAAAAAAAAAGCTTGACGATTGTTAAGTGCGAGAAGTTTGATTAAATTTTCAAGTGATTCAATTGTAAAGAAACTTATTTATGCTAGTTCTGTCTTTGCAGCCAATTTTTCTTTTTTTTTTTTTTTTTGCAGCTTGCAATTAATGTAAATTAATTTTTTAGAAAATGAAACAATTTACTAAATAATTTCGAATGTTGAGATTAAAGTCTCAATTTAATTAATAAATTAAAATTAATTTTTTAGGATATTTAAAAATTTAGTAAATAATTTCAAATGTTGAGACTTATTTTTATTGAAATTTAACTTTAATTGAATTTTTTCATTTATTAAAATTATATAATTTTTGTCTATAATTTATCTGATCTTCTATAAATTTAATTAAATTTTCATTAATTTTTTTTTTAATTTTGATTTATTTTAATTTTTACTTAATAAAAATTATGTATTTTTAATTAATTATTATTAATTTGATAAAAATTATATTTTTTTTTTTATAATTTTATCAATACAAAAATGTAATTCAACTAAATTAGATCGGGTATTAAAAATATTAAAAATATTTTTTAATAATTATTTAAAATTAATAAATTTTGATTTTCCATTGCAAATACTTACAGCACATAACAAATGACACCAACGCTCCACATATCTGTGCCATATGATATACAGTCAAAGTTTACAACTTCGGGCGCAACAAACTCAGGTGTGCCAAAGAGTACCTGACAAAGAGATCGGTTAGGTTTATATAGGTAATAATAATAATATATATGTGAAACTTACTCTCAAACGCTTATCTGGATCAAATTTTCGCGCAAGACCAAAATCGATGATCTTGATGCGATTTCCCTTTTGTGTAAGAACCAAAATATTTTCTGGTTTAAGATCTAAATGTATAATTCCATTGCCATGTATAAAGGCCATTGCTTCGCACACCTGGCGAATAAAGACGCGACAAACGCGCTCTGTGAGCACAAATTCATCATCAACAACACGATCGAAAAGTTCACCGCCCTCAATGCTGTTACAAAATAAAGTTCCAAATACTTTATAGAAATTACAAAATATAACATATGAAAAATAATAAAAATATAGAACAAATAAGCCAAGACAATAGTTAAAGCAACATTTTAAAATTCATAGCATATATACAATATTTTACTAGCTGTTAAATTTGAAATTTGTTTTTAAAATTCTTCGCCTTACCTGGCATGAAAAAAATTTTAATTATAATTAATTAAACTGATTAATGTTATTTACAAGAACTACATATTGGTTGCCATAACACGAAAATCAGATAATACATGAACATCAACCCATGTGAAGTGAGTAAAACGCCTTAACTAAACTACAATTTTGTTTAACTAAACATTATCTTTATTAGATCTTTTATAATCTAATATGAATAATGCTTCCTATATAATTGAAAATTGTTATTAAAGAGAGAAATTCAAATTTTATTGTTTTTATTCTCTCTTTATATTTAGTTAATACGCTTTACTTTACAGTTACTAAAAATACAAATACAATAAACTACATAAATTTGCCGAGTATAAATATTCTAAAATTATTTTTTTGATTACTCGAACTACTTGACTCAAAGCTGCTTGCTATAAGTTTCACTGCTCTAAAATTACTAAACATCAATTTAATATCAGTTAAATGCTGGCCACTACAAAGCTAACTGCTATACAAGTACATTTGAAAATAAGTTGAATAATTGTCACTACAAAGCTAACTGCTATAAAACTACATTGAAAGATCTAAATGGTTTGAAACTTGACTTTTTTGTAGTCATTTAATTGAAACTATACAATAATATTTTTGTTCAATTGATTTATTAGTTGAAATGTGAATTAAATCACTTTTGTTTATTAATACTATTGCATTTTCCACTAAATTGAACATAATGCCATCAGATTAAGTGTTGCTATAAATGAAATGATTTTATGACGGATTTTATCAGCCTGACAATTGCCAATATAATAATCGATTTGACAGTCAACATAAAATATTTACAAGCCAAAACAATATGAAAATTTCATTTGCAAATAAAATGAATATTTTTCTATTGTATTTTGTTGTTGTTGTTGTTGATATTGTTATTTGTTTGCAAAACATTTTCATAACACAAAGTGTACTTTTATTTATATTATTTTTTGCTGTATAGATGTGGCAACAATATGTTGAATGTTGAATGCATTTTATGCATATGCAAACAAATGCTGTAAGTAAACAATTAAGTTATACAAAAACAAAAACAATAACTATATCAACAACAACAACAATTGAAATAACAATGAGAAGCTAACTGTATTGTCAGTTCTTATTGTTATCATGAAAATTTGAATTTAATTGTAAAAGTCGAAAGACTTGACAAAGACTTGTAACTTTATTGTCTTTCTTTTTCTTTTTCTTCTTCTTCTCATTCTTATTCATTCTCAACAATTTTACATTCTTCTACTTGTTATTGTTTGCCACTGTGTTCGCTACAGCGAAGTGGGTCAAGGTCATTGCTTAATCAGTGCCATGATGCTACCTGTTTCACATGTTTTTATGACCCCCCTCCCCCCCAATAAGCAAAAAAAAAACCCTTGTCAATTTTCATTAGAATTCAAAGTAGAAAAAAACAAGACTATAAACAAGAATGAAATGTTAACATTAGCATGGCGAAGTTTTTATACAGTTTAACAATGAGACGTGAAATTTCAACTGATCAACGTACAGACGGACAGTGAGTGGAAGCTAAAGCTAAAGTAATTCAACTCGGCTTTTGTTTTGCTGCTTAATTTATGTAGTCTGCAGTCTGCAGTCTGCTGTGCGTTACAAAAGTTTGCCCAAAATCAATATAGCTTTTGGCAGTGTATATAAACATAAGAATTGCATAGATATGTGTAGAACCTGTTGCTTAAGGTTTTTTTTTTTGTTTTTTGTTTTCTTTTTGCTGTTTTCTGCCAAAAAGAAAACTTTTATAGTTGTGTATGCCAAAAGTGTGTGCTAGTATATGTGTTTGTGTGTGCGTTGTCGATGTGTGGCAGAAGAAAGAAAAAGAAAAAGAGAGAGAGAGAGAGAGAAAGAACTTTACTACTTTACGATAATGTGCGTACGTGTAAATCGCATTTCATGCGCACATTTTCCCACTGATTGCAAGATATTGTGTTTCACAACAACAACAACAACAACAACAACGACAACGACAACGACAGCAACGACAACGATAATATAACAAGAACAACAATAGAAAAAAAATAAATATAAATATATATATATGTTTATAGAGCACAAAACAAACATTCATAGAAAAGTTATGAAGAAGTTGAGGGACACACATATATATATATAGACCCACACACACATACAAATACATATATATATTGCATATATATATAGTTAGAGAGAGAGATTAAGTTTGCTTGACAATTCTTACAGTTCGAGGACGACGCACATCATTTTCTGATATTCGTACGCAGCATACAATTGTATAATGAGATGATGTTGCAATGAATTCATTATCTCCACTTCTCTTTCCACATTGCGTTTATCTTCACGTTTCGGTATGGGCACAAATTTCGCTGCCAATTGTATTCCCGATGTCTTCTCTTTGCACTTGTAGACTGTACCAAATTTACCGCTGAGAATTTGATGTTTTTTTTTTATTTTTATTTTTTTCTTCTTGTGATTAGCATATGATTTCAATTGTGAGTTGGGAAGCTGTATGTATATATGTCTGTGACTGTGTGTCTGTGTGTTGTAGTACAGATCTCTCACAAACACACAAGAGACAACATATAATACTCCCAGTAGCAGAGGCATAGTAATACTTACCGTCCCACTTCGCCAAGCACGTCGTACAATTTATGCGCATCGACATTGCGATTTATGGTCACATCGCGCATAGGAAAAGCCGGTTCCAGCACTGCAAAAAAAAATAAGAGCGAGACAGATGCATAGAGTGAGTAAATGAGAGAAAGAGAAAGAAAATGTGTGGAGAATAGAAGACAGTAAGTAGCATAAGAATGTGTAATTGTAGCTTGAGGATAATCAAATTATGTTAAAGCTTAAGAATTGTGTATGAAAATGTAAAGTTTTTTTTATTTTATTTTATTTTAGTTATGCAGTTAAATAAATTTATTATCAAATATTTTCATTTTATATAAATATTAAATATTTAGTAAATTAAATTTCACATTTCTCATCATCATTTATTTTTGCAATTTTTCATTTAAACATTTTTCATACTTCAAAAACAATAAAATAAAAGAAAAATAAACATGTTATTTTATGGCATAAAATACATCAAGGAATACATTGATGTAACCCAAGAGAACTCCAACGACTCTCCATAGACCAAGCAACATGCTACTCAAGTTTAACTCTCTCTCTCTCTCTCTCTGTTTCTCCCTTTCTCTGTCTCTCTCATAGTACTCATATATCAAGTGCTGCATTTGACTTTCTTTTGCTTGCGTTGTACAACTTATTTTAAATCAATTTCCTTTTTGGTTGAAAATTCCACTTGAAGTTCAACAAGTACTACAAAGCATATGTCTTTCTCTTTTTCTTCTCTATCTCTCTCTCTCTCTCTCTTAGACTTATTACTATGTTTTTCTTTTTCATGTGTATTTCCTCGTTCATCTCGCTTGACCTTTTCTCTGGGCAAATAAAAATGTCAAATGCAGCTGCACAAAAATATGAACAACTTGCATTATGTACACGTTGCAATGTTGCGTTGCTGCTGTGTGCAGCAAAACCGACAAAAATGTTGTTTATGTTGTTGCTGTTGTTATTGTTGTTGGCGCTTGAAAAATATTACATTCAATCATTTTCATTGTGCGGCCATGGAAATGCATTTAATATCGGTTATTATAGACATATGTCTACCATATCTTGATCTGTCCCGTTCTCTTCCTCCCCTTTCTTCCTCTCTCCCACTGCTCCTTTACAATCTCATTCTACTTGTCTAGTTGTCACATATTTCTCAACATATTGCAGACAATTTGTTCTGATTTTTTTTCTTTCTTTTTTTTGCTCTTTTTTCTTCACCCAACTCCAACTCGCCACTGGGTCTGTTGTTATTGTTATTTTTCTTATTCAAAGGGAAACCCTTTTCAAAATTCATTTTGTTGTTGCTGCTGTTGTTGTTGTTGTTGTTGTTCTACAAGTTGCCAAACAAATAAAAATGACTTCATTGAATTGAATTCTACAGCCAAGGGACATAGCATAGCGACAACAACAAACAAGAAAACAACAAAATAGCAAGCAGCAAGTAGCAGACTCAAGTGTGAGCAGGATGGCAAGCATGATGACTAACTGAAAATATTATATGTGCACAAAAAACACTTGTGCATGTTACTGTATGTGTGTTTGTGTGTGTGTGTGAATCGTAGGTGTGTCTTTTGTATAGAACAACTATATTCTTTTGATATACCCTGTAATTATTATGGTAATCAACAGGCAGAAAGTATGAAAGAAAATTAAACAAAAACTTTTGCCAAAATTTATTATTAATTTTATATGCTTTTATTTTTTATTATTTATAATTTGCAGTGACCTTACTCTAAGCTCTAACTGCTGCATTTGTTCTGCTATTTATAGCATTTAATGCGAATCTTCTAGTCATTTATTCCCTAAATTCTTGTTGCCTTTCCATTTGTTTTTATCTATATTTTCGTTTTTTATTTTATTTTTTCATATTTTTCCATTAAGCGTAAGGAGTTCAAATTGTCATTTGACCACAGAGAAGGAGATGGAGCATGAGAGAGAGAAACAGGTCCTTGGGGAGATTTGCACAAATACCGAACCGAAAAAGAAAATCAGCTTGAATTTCAAATTTAAATTATTGATAAACGTGCTAACGGCTTTTTCGCAGCTCGTCGAGTATGTCGAGTAATATGTCTGTAGTTTGTTTTAAGCATTCTTGCGATGCAATCACTGGAAAAGTGTGTGAGCGAGAGAGGGAGAGAGAGAGAGAGAGAGAAATATGGAAGCAGAGGCTGAGGCTCTATTAATATGCAAATGGCGCATATAAGTATGCTACGATAAATCTTTAAAATCAAAGGCGAAACCTAAAGGTTTCTATGTGTATATGTGTGTGTGTACGTGTTTGTCTATGTGTGCTGTGTAAATCGAAGCATAACGCATGAAAAAGCTACATAGAGAGAAGAGATAAAGCAAAGAGAAAGCAGCATGCAGAGTATAGAGGCGTCTGTTCATCTTATTCAAAAACTTGGTAAATTCAAAGTGAAAGTTGAATAGAGGCATGTGCTGCATATATATATATGCGTTTGTGTGTGTGTGTGTGTGAGCTTATGCCTGTACCATTTGTGTGCAGTCAGGCAGCTTTGCTTGTGCAGCGATTGCTTCAAGTTGACGCCATCTCAGAGGCAGTTCATCTGCATTTCTCTTTCTCTCTCTCTCTTCCTGTATCTAACTCTATTTCTATCTCATTCTCTAAACGCTTTTTCGTGCAAAATTTATGCATGTCTGCTGCAGTTTTTTGAGCATATGTGTGTGTGTGTGTGTATGCTGAGTGCACTCTGCCAATAATGCACACAATTTAAGTTGCAGCAAACACGCCCGCCCAGTCGAATTAGTGACCCCTTTGCGTAGCATACTTTACACATTCTGCGACAGATTCAATTGCATTGAAAATCTCAAAACTTTTCTTCGTAGTTTTGTGCATTTTCTTCTTTCTTTCGTCTTTTTCTTCTTCTTGTGTTGCAGGTGCAATAAACTTTGTGCAAAAATCATAATTTATGGCCAGACGACAAAGCCAAATCAAATATTATCATGCGTGCAGACAAACACTCATATTTTATGCACAAAAACAGACTTGAACACACGCACAAACATACAGACACTCTAACATTCATCTGTGAGTGTATCTGTCTGTGTATACGTACATGTATGTTTGATTGTATGCGCGAGCCGCAGGTAGAGCACATTTATTTCCGGTTTTGAGCTCATGAATAAATGAATTTATATCGACTCTGGCTGGCAGTTGAACTGTATTGCATACTTTGCTCAGCTTATCCTGCCATCTGGCTATCCCACTCACTCTTTCGCTCTCTTACTCCCTGACTCTTTTTCTGTACTTGTAGCTGCTGCAGTCTTGCCAGAGACTTAGCTACAACTTGTTTGTAGCAAAGCTACACGAATTGCATGCTGCTGCATGGGGAATTGCAGTGTAAGCCACGAGAGAGATAAAGAGAGAGAGAGAGAGAGAGAGAAGGACAGGCAGAGAATCGCTGCTAGCTAGTGCATAAATGTGTTTATAAACGCATCCAAATGGAGCCGTCGAATAGACTTATTAAGTGCAAGAAGATGCCTGTGGCTTGAGCCTATGAATAACCGATTGACTAAAGCAATAAGTGCTCCACTCTTAAGCTCTATCAAATGGAAGTCTGCTATATAATATAGAATTACTACTTATACTTAATAACTACATTGCGATAAACAGAACTTTAAAGATATCTTCAAGGAATTCGAGAATTTCGCAAATATTTCTTTAATGGCAGCCGAAAATTATTTCAGAGAATTTCAAAAATTAAAAAATTAATTTTTTTAAATGTTGAAATAAATTTATAAATAGTTGCACTCATAAATTAAAGAAATTTATAAAAATTATAATAAAATTATTTTTATAATTTTAAATGCTTTAACAACAAAGTTTTAATTGTATATTAAAAAAAATTTCAATTAAATTTGAAGAACTTTTTTTTAAATAAAATGTATTAAATAATTTTTCTATTATATTTTTATCTGCTGCACTATCCTTTATTTTTTAATCACTTAATTTTATCTTTATTTTTATAACTGAAATGCTTGAGAAAATCTATTAGAAGAAATTTAAATTTAAGAATTTTTAAATAAATTTTTAAAATAAATTAAATAAATTTATAAATAGTTGCACTTATAAATTAAAGAATTTTATAAAGATTATAAAAAAATTGTTCTTATAATTTTAAATGCTTTAACAACAAAGATTTCGTTTTATTTTTAAAAAATGTTAAAATCCATTTAAAGCATTTTTTTTTTAAATAAAATTTATTAAATAGTTTTTCTCTTATAAATTTATCAATTATTTTTATTTACTACTTGAGAAAATATTTGAAAATAATTTGAAAATATAAAAAATTGAAATTAAAAAAACTTTAAATAGAATTATTAAAACTGTTAAACTAACAAATTGAAAAAATGTTGCAAAAAAAAAAATGTTTCTCCTATAATTTTATTTGCTTTAGCAACAAAGTTTTCGCGCCTCTCTTCAGCTAATTTGATTGAACTCGAATTGAAGTGGCAAATGGCAGACAACATGCGATAAGTGCACTATATAATTCTACTTTATAATCATTTAATATTTTCTACACCTCAGCCACGCCCACTTTAGGGAGGCTGAGAGCGTTTTGGTCGTTGATAAAGTGCCTACTCGTTGCAATTCCAATTCACTAAAAAAAAAACTTTGCAAAGTTAATTTATGCTTTGCATCAAAAGAGCAAAAAAAAAAAGAAAAAAAAATTACAATGAATGGTAGAAAGTGGAAGGATAAAAAGCATATATATATATATATATATATATAAAGTTGTAGAATATATATATATAGTATATATGTAGGATAGATATATAGATAAGTATTTGCATGCACTTTCATTGAATTGAGTGCCGTCTGTAGATATCAAAAGAGATTCTTTTATTTTTTTTTGTGCCAACGCTGGCAAATTGTCTGATATGAAAATCAGCAGTTTTTCCTTTGATTTGCCAAAAGCATTCGCAGTTTTCTTAATGCCACCAGACCCACTTGGCTGCGACCTCCCCCCCCCCCCTACCCTTTCGGCGTGATTTTTCTGTTCTCATTGTGGCAACTGTTGACAATTTGGCCAAGTAAAACTGACGCCATGACTTTTTCCACCGTTTGAACTTTTTCTTTCTTTTTTTTTTTGCCATAAAAGCATAAAATGCGTTAAGATGCGTTTAAGAAAATTTTATTTTTGGAAAAACTTTATAAGCATTATGCATTGATAAGCATGATGTTGAAAGTGTATTTGCTTAGTCGTACATTTATATAAATTGTTTTTTGTTTTGTTTTTTTATTTCTTTCTTGTTGATTTGTTGTAAAATTAATGAAATTTTTAATGCTGCCATTTAAAAGCTTAACAACGAATTTTACAACAAATTGTACAAGAATTGTAAACTGTTGCACATCAACATGATAACGTTATATGCCTACAGACACGCACGCCGAAAAAACAACAACAACAAAACAACAACAAAAAAAAAAAAACAATATTAATGTGTCGCATTATGCCATGTGCCACAAAAAAAACAAAAAGAAAAAAAATTGTTGCCAACAGACGCGTTGGCATTTTAATATGAGCTTTAAAAAAGTTGTGTCTCGTCGAAGTAAGGGGAACAATGATGGTAAAGGGGGAGGGGAGGGGGGAGAGATTGTATGTTTTACATGTGGTTTATAGGTTTTTAATAACACTTTTAATATTCGCATGTATCTTTCTGTTTGTACGTATATATGTGTATGTGTGTGTGTGTGCGTGTCTGTGTGTAGTACAACTTAAACGTCTGTTTGCTGGCCGCAGGCTCAAAGCAATAAGCCCAAGTATGTCAAGCATTTAATGGCAGGGCATAATATACAAAAAGAAAAAAAATAAAACAATAATGAAAAGTTATTTTCAACAGACCGAAGATTCCATACGCTAACTATTTTAACAAATGAATTTCTTCATTTACAGACTCTACTGTTAAATGATTGTTGCAATTGAAGAAGCTGATTAATAAGTTGAAGGCATAAAGCTCATTAATTCATCTGAAATATTCATATAAACTTCTTGGCGTTTTCTACTGTTCTTACAAGCTACAAATGAAAGTGAATATACTCGCGAATAACAATTCTTGTACAATTTGTTGTAAAATTCGTTGTTAAGCTTTTAAATGGCAGCATTAAAAATTTCATTAATTTTACAACAAATCAACAAGAAAGAAATAAAAAAACAAAACAAAAAACAATTTATATAAATGTACGACTAAGCAAATACACTTTCAACATCATGCTTATCAATGCATAATGCTTATAAAGTTTTTCCAAAAATAAAATTTTCTTAAACGCATCTTAACGCATTTTATGCTTTTATGGCAAAAAAAAAAAAGAAAGAAAAAGTTCAAACGGTGGAAAAAGTCATGGCGTCAGTTTTACTTGGCCAAATTGTCAACAGTTGCCACAATGAGAACAGAAAAATCACGCCGAAAGGGTAGGGGGGGGGGGGGGGGAGGTCGCAGCCAAGTGGGTCTGGTGGCATTAAGAAAACTGCGAATGCTTTTGGCAAATCAAAGGAAAAACTGCTGATTTTCATATCAGACAATTTGCCAGCGTTGGCACAAAAAAAAATAAAAGAAGTTTTAATAATTCTATTTAAAGTTTTTTTAATTTCAATTTTTTATATTTTCAAATTATTTTCAAATATTTTCTCAAGTAGTAAATAAAAATAATTGATAAATTTATAAGAGAAAAACTATTTAATAAATTTTATTTAAAAAAAAAATGCTTTAAATGGATTTTAACATTTTTTAAAAATAAAACGAAATCTTTGTTGTTAAAGCACTTAAAATTATAAGAACAATTTTTTTATAATCTTTATAAAATTCTTTAATTTATAAGTGCAACTATTTATAAATTTATTTTAAAAATTTATTTAAAAATTCTTAAATTTTTTTTTAAATTTTGAAATTCTTCTAATAGATTTTCTCAAGCATTTCAGTTATAAAAATAAAGATAAAATTAAGTGATTAAAAAATAAAGGATAGTGCAGCAGATAAAGTTATAAGAGAAAAATTGTTTAATACATTTTATTTTGAAAAAAAATTCTTCAAATTTAATTAATAATTTTTCAAGAATAAAATTAAAACTTTTTTGTTAAAGCATTTAAAATTATAAAAATATTTTTTTCAATTTTTTTATAAAATTATTTAATTTATAAGCGCAAACATCCACAAATTTATTTCAACATTTAAAAAAAATTTATTTTTTAATTTTTGAAATTCTCTGAAATAATTTTCGGCTGCCATTAAAGAAATATTTGCGAAATTCTCGAATTCCTTGAAGATATCTTTAAAGTTCTGTTTATCGCAATGTAGTTATTAAGTATAAGTAGTAATTCTATATTATATAGCAGACTTCCATTTGATAGAGCTTAAGAGTGGAGCACTTATTGCTTTAGTCAATCGGTTATTCATAGGCTCAAGCCACAGGCATCTTCTTGCACTTAATAAGTCTATTCGACGGCTCCATTTGGATGCGTTTATAAACACATTTATGCACTAGCTAGCAGCGTTTCTCTGCCTGTCCTTCTCTCTCTCTCTCTTTATCTCTCTCGTGGCTTACACTGCAATTCCCCATGCAGCAGCATGCAATTCGTGTAGCTTTGCTACAAACAAGTTGTAGCTAAGTCTCTGGCAAGACTGCAGCAGCTACAAGTACAGAAAAAGAGTCAGGGAGTAAGAAAGCGAAAGAGTGAGTGGGATAGCCAGATGGCAGGATAAGCTGAGCAAAGTATGCAATACAGTTCAACTGCCAGCCAGAGTCGATATAAATTCATTTATTCATGAGCTCAAAACCGGAAATAAATGTGCTCTACCTGCGGCTCGCGCATACAATCAAACATACATATACGTATACACAGACAGACACATTCACAGATGAATGTTAGAGTGTCTGTATGTTTGTGCGTGTGTTCAAGTCTGTTTTTGTGCATAAAATATGAGTGTTTGTCTGCACGCATGATAATATTTGATTTGGCTTTGTCGTCTGGCCATAAATTATGATTTTTGCACAAAGTTTATTGCACCTGCAACACAAGAAGAAGAAAAAGACGAAAGAAAGAAGAAAATGCACAAAACTACGAAGAAAAGTTTTGAGATTTTCAATGCAATTGAATCTGTCGCAGAATGTGTAAAGTATGCTACGCAAAGGGGTCACTAATTCGACTGGGCGGGCGTGTTTGCTGCAACTTAAATTGTGTGCATTATTGGCAGAGTGCACTCAGCATACACACACTCAAACACACACACACACACACACATATGCTCAAAAAACTGCAGCAGACATGCATAAATTTTGCACGAAAAAGCGTTTAGAGAATGAGATAGAAATAGAGTTAGATACAGGAAGAGAGAGAGAGAAAGAGAAATGCAGATGAACTGCCTCTGAGATGGCGTCAACTTGAAGCAATCGCTGCACAAGCAAAGCTGCCTGACTGCACACAAATGGTACAGGCATAAGCTCACACACACACACACACAAACGCATATATATATATATGCAGCACATGCCTCTATTCAACTTTCACTTTGAATTTACCAAGTTTTTGAATAAGATGAACAGACGCCTCTATACTCTGCATGCTGCTTTCTCTTTGCTTTATCTCTTCTCTCTATGTAGCTTTTTCATGCGTTATGCTTCGATTTACACAGCACACATAGACAAACACGTACACACACACATATACACATAGAAACCTTTAGGTTTCGCCTTTGATTTTAAAGATTTATCGTAGCATACTTATATGCGCCATTTGCATATTAATAGAGCCTCAGCCTCTGCTCCCATATTTCTCTCTCTCTCTCTCTCTCCCTCTCTCGCTCACACACTTTTCCAGTGATTGCATCCCAAGAATGCTTAAAACAAACTACAGACATATTACTCGACATACTCGACGAGCTGCGAAAAAGCCGTTAGCACGTTTATCAATAATTTAAATTTGAAATTCAAGCTGATTTTCTTTTTCGGTTCGGTATTTGTGCAAATCTCCCCAAGGACCTGTTTCTCTCTCTCACTCTCTCTCTCTCACATGCTCCATCTCCTTCTCTGTGGTCAAATGACAATTTGAACTCCTTACGCTTAATGGAAAAATATGAAAAAATAAAATAAAAAACGAAAATATAGATAAAAACAAATGGAAAGGCAACAAGAATTTAGGGAATAAATGACTAGAAGATTCGCATTAAATGCTATAAATAGCAGAACAAATGCAGCAGTTAGAGCTTAGAGTAAGGTCACTGCAAATTATAAATAATAAAAAATAAAAGCATATAAAATTAATAATAAATTTTGGCAAAAGTCTTTGTTTAATTTTCTTTCATACTTTCTGCCTGTTGATTACCATAATAATTACAGGGTATATCAAAAGAATATAGTTGTTCTATACAAAAGACACACCTACGATTCACACACACACACAAACACACATACAGTAACATGCACAAGTGTTTTTTGTGCACATATAATATTTTCAGTTAGTCATCATGCTTGCCATCCTGCTCACACTTGAGTCTGCTACTTGCTGCTTGCTATTTTGTTGTTTTCTTGTTTGTTGTTGTCGCTATGCTATGTCCCTTGGCTGTAGAATTCAATTCAATGAAGTCATTTTTATTTGTTTGGCAACTTGTAGAACAACAACAACAACAACAACAGCAGCAACAACAAAATGAATTTTGAAAAGGGTTTCCCTTTGAATAAGAAAAATAACAATAACAACAGACCCAGTGGCGAGTTGGAGTTGGGTGAAGAAAAAAGAGCAAAAAAAAGAAAGAAAAAAAATCAGAACAAATTGTCTGCAATATGTTGAGAAATATGTGACAACTAGACAAGTAGAATGAGATTGTAAAGGAGCAGTGGGAGAGAGGAAGAAAGGGGAGGAAGAGAACGGGACAGATCAAGATATGGTAGACATATGTCTATAATAACCGATATTAAATGCATTTCCATGGCCGCACAATGAAAATGATTGAATGTAATATTTTTCAAGCGCCAACAACAATAACAACAGCAACAACATAAACAACATTTTTGTCGGTTTTGCTGCACACAGCAGCAACGCAACATTGCAACGTGTACATAATGCAAGTTGTTCATATTTTTGTGCAGCTGCATTTGACATTTTTATTTGCCCAGAGAAAAGGTCAAGCGAGATGAACGAGGAAATACACATGAAAAAGAAAAACATAGTAATAAGTCTAAGAGAGAGAGAGAGAGAGATAGAGAAGAAAAAGAGAAAGACATATGCTTTGTAGTACTTGTTGAACTTCAAGTGGAATTTTCAACCAAAAAGGAAATTGATTTAAAATAAGTTGTACAACGCAAGCAAAAGAAAGTCAAATGCAGCACTTGATATATGAGTACTATGAGAGAGACAGAGAAAGGGAGAAACAGAGAGAGAGAGAGAGAGAGTTAAACTTGAGTAGCATGTTGCTTGGTCTATGGAGAGTCGTTGGAGTTCTCTTGGGTTACATCAATGTATTCCTTGATGTATTTTATGCCATAAAATAACATGTTTATTTTTCTTTTATTTTATTGTTTTTGAAGTATGAAAAATGTTTAAATGAAAAATTGCAAAAATAAATGATGATGAGAAATGTGAAATTTAATTTACTAAATATTTAATATTTATATAAAATGAAAATATTTGATAATAAATTTATTTAACTGCATAACTAAAATAAAATAAAATAAAAAAAACTTTACATTTTCATACACAATTCTTAAGCTTTAACATAATTTGATTATCCTCAAGCTACAATTACACATTCTTATGCTACTTACTGTCTTCTATTCTCCACACATTTTCTTTCTCTTTCTCTCATTTACTCACTCTATGCATCTGTCTCGCTCTTATTTTTTTTTGCAGTGCTGGAACCGGCTTTTCCTATGCGCGATGTGACCATAAATCGCAATGTCGATGCGCATAAATTGTACGACGTGCTTGGCGAAGTGGGACGGTAAGTATTACTATGCCTCTGCTACTGGGAGTATTATATGTTGTCTCTTGTGTGTTTGTGAGAGATCTGTACTACAACACACAGACACACAGTCACAGACATATATACATACAGCTTCCCAACTCACAATTGAAATCATATGCTAATCACAAGAAGAAAAAAATAAAAATAAAAAAAAAACATCAAATTCTCAGCGGTAAATTTGGTACAGTCTACAAGTGCAAAGAGAAGACATCGGGAATACAATTGGCAGCGAAATTTGTGCCCATACCGAAACGTGAAGATAAACGCAATGTGGAAAGAGAAGTGGAGATAATGAATTCATTGCAACATCATCTCATTATACAATTGTATGCTGCGTACGAATATCAGAAAATGATGTGCGTCGTCCTCGAACTGTAAGAATTGTCAAGCAAACTTAATCTCTCTCTCTAACTATATATATATGCAATATATATATGTATTTGTATGTGTGTGTGGGTCTATATATATATATGTGTGTCCCTCAACTTCTTCATAACTTTTCTATGAATGTTTGTTTTGTGCTCTATAAACATATATATATATTTATATTTATTTTTTTTCTATTGTTGTTCTTGTTATATTATCGTTGTCGTTGCTGTCGTTGTCGTTGTCGTTGTAGTTGTTGTTGTTGTTGTTGTGAAACACAATATCTTGCAATCAGTGGGAAAATGTGCGCATGAAATGCGATTTACACGTACGCACATTATCGTAAAGTAGTAAAGTTCTTTCTCTCTCTCTCTCTCTCTTTTTCTTTTTCTTTCTTCTGCCACACATCGACAACGCACACACAAACACATATACTAGCACACACTTTTGGCATACACAACTATAAAAGTTTTCTTTTTGGCAGAAAACAGCAAAAAAAAAAAAACAAAAAACAACAAAAAAAAACCTTAAGCAACAGGTTCTACACATATCTATGCAATTCTTATGTTTATATACACTGCCAAAAGCTATATTGATTTTGGGCAAACTTTTGTAACGCACAGCAGACTGCAGACTGCAGACTACATAAATTAAGCAGCAAAACAAAAGCCGAGTTGAATTACTTTAGCTTTAGCTTCCACTCACTGTCCGTCTGTACGTTGATCAGTTGAAATTTCACGTCTCATTGTTAAACTGTATAAAAACTTCGCCATGCTAATGTTAACATTTCATTCTTGTTTATAGTCTTGTTTTTTTCTACTTTGAATTCTAATGAAAATTGA
>JBAMBR010004853.1:0-34516 GCA_037044475.1 Zaprionus obscuricornis | reverse complement strand
TTGTCTCCACTTATAGGTCCCGATCCGGAAGTTCATTATATAAGTGAAACAACACCAACACCATCTGTTGTATATCAAAATTATGTTATGGGCAGTTTTGCTAAAGCAAGTATTGAGTTTTATTTAAGGAAAATATTTGTCTTATTTCATATATGCAAATATTCTTAGGTCAATTTTTTTACAGCTAGTCGAATCTGTCATCTGAATAATTTAATATTAGCAACAGCTACTAGTTACGAAAGACATTTGCAGATTTTACACAGTATAACTTCAAAGAGTAAGTATATATAAATATTTAAATCTTATAATAAAATGTAATATGCAAGTTATTTTCAAGGTCGATTGTTGGGTATGGAAAAATTTTGGTTAGGAGGTACTAATTTGCCAGACCCTCCATCCTGGTATTGGTTTGACAAGGGAATACCTTTTGGTTATAAAAGATGGGCTGCAGATGAACCGAAATCGGATTTAATTGGTAAAGATGCTTGTTTAGTTCTTGGCCTTGATTACAATTGGCATAGCGAAGATTGCGACAGTGAATTTTATTTTATATGCGAAAGATATTGTAACATAAATGCAACATTGGAGACGGAGTTGGAACCTCTGTATATATAAATTAATTATCCTAATTAAATTATAAAATAAAAACTTCATCTATGGCTGAATATAAATTTAAAAATATATGATTTTCTTAATAAAGAATATTAACAACATTTTAAGATGTAATAGTAAAACCGAATTTCAATGACTATAGAATATTTTTTACCCTTTGTAGTATCGGTTTATAATCCAAATTTGAAACTTTTCAAAAACAAATAAAATTTTTTGCTACCTATATACAATATTCAACCACTCGGCATTCGCCAACGACCATACCACGCTGAATACATCGGTTCTCGTCCGATCACCGAAATTAAGCAGCGTCGGGCGCGGTTAGTACTTAGATGGGGGACCGCTTGGGAACACCGCGTGTTGTTGGCATCGTTTCTTAACAAACTTTTTTTATTTTTTTTTTTAATTATTTTTTTTCATTAAATTTTTTTTTTAAATTTTATAAAAATAAATTAAATTAACAATAAAATTAATATTTCACAAAGCAATGAAAAAATAAAAAATGTATATTCTATGAACAACTTGCTTTGTATTTATTATAATATAATATTATAATATCATATTTAATATTATAATATCACGTTTTAATTTTTTTTGTTTTTATATTTATAAAAATAATTAATAAAAAATAAATGAAAATTTAATAAAACCATGCAAAATATTAAATAATTCATTTAATATATTCTACTAAAATGAATTTATATTGTGGTAACATTTCAATTATGTATGAAAAAATACAACTTGGGAATTATAACACAACATTAAAAAGCAAAACAAAGGCATGCGCATAAATACACAACAAGAAATTTTGTTCCTTAAATACAACATTCAACCACCAGGCATTCGCCAACGACCATACCACGCTGAATACATCGGTTCTCGTCCGATCACCGAAATTAAGCAGCGTCGGGCGCGGTTAGTACTTAGATGGGGGACCGCTTGGGAACACCGCGTGTTGTTGGCATGTGTTCAACAATTTTTTTCTTTTTGTTTTGCTTTTCTTAAAATATTTCTTTTTCTAAACTATTTCTAAACAATGATTATTTGTTCTGTCACAACATATTTTATATCCAAGATAAATTCCATTATTAAAATATATATTTTGAAATACTGTGGCCTCCTCTTACATTTTTCTTTTGTACAATAACTAACTTTCTAATATTATAATAGACATAATAAGATTAAAGCTTTCAAGAATAATAAACCATTTTTTTCTATCTCTCACTTGTAACAGCTGTCTAAAAAAAATTCTTACTCCAACATGTCTTGATTTAAAGCTCCCAATTCAAATTTAAACAATTTATACTGTTCTGATTGCATTGAAAATTTTTTATATATAAACGTATTTGTCGGCACTATTATTCTGAAGTGTTAAGTTACATGTTAAGGGCATGTGTAAGATGCTGGTGTAAAGAATTCACAAATAAAGTAACGTTGTTGTCTGCAGTCAAGATCATACCAAAGACCAGTAGACGGATTAATGGCAAGGCAACGTGTACCATTCGTGGGAGGAGGGTTAAGATAATTGCGAAATACAATATTTTTTCCACTGCCTTGCCATAAATATTGAGAATTATCAGCCATATTTGATCCAGAAATCCAAATTTGATCTGTAGCAAGTGAACTTAAATAGGAGAAGGCCTTTGTCCGTATAAACTGCCTTTATACGGTTTTGAATTGTTAGCGTTGGGATACTGACAAGATTAGCTTTTTCAGCGGCACAAAGAAGGTCAGCTTGATACCAATTAACCTACAAATAGGATATGAAATATATATGTGTTTATTTTAATAAAACATTATTTTTACCTTGTTGTAGAGATTTATTCCATAGCTAGTGTCTTTATAGGTAAATGTAGAAAGTGCAATGGGTACTGCAGCAACGTCATCAATATTTTCAGAATCGTCATTTTGGGCCAATGCCAAAGTGCAGAGCAGACAGAAGAGACCGAATACTAGGGACTTCATTTTGTGATGAGTCTATTGAACTGCATTCTTTTTATACCATTTTAAAACGTTACTCTAATTGCTCAATACATTTATCAATGTCATTTCTCATCATTCTTTAAGATAAAGATGACAAAAGTGTGCAACGAAATTATTGGATAATAGTTAAAGTAATTTATTTATTTAATTGTTAATATTGTAATAATTATAATATTTTTTTCGTTTTCCTGAATTTAAATTTTCTGTTTGTTGTTATTTTTCTTTTACATTTTTTTAAAGTGTATCAATTATTTTTTGCCAGCAGATTATTCATGAACAAAGTTAGATTACAGTCATTGAAAATGGACTCAGCAACATAGTATTAATTATTAAATAAATGAACACATAAATCCGTCTGTTTCAATCCAAATAGTTTTAAAGTTCTCTCAGTGAAAATTGGCAAGCTTTGCATAAGCCGGAACCGGCCAGATCGGAGCACTATATATTTTGCATAATTTTGGTCTAAATCGGATCACTGTATCATATAGTTGCTATAAAAACAATCGGCTGAAAATTGAATTTATTTATAAAAAGTTTTCTTCTACTATTGCAAGGGCAAAAAAATGCAATTTGGTTTTTAATAATTTTAATAATGGAAATTACATAATTTTTTATTTCATACAAATAAAACAATTTTTATTATGAGAAAGAATATTATATTTTAGTTATAAATGCTATTTTATTTATTATATTTGAATTTTTTAATGGTATCTCATTATTTTCTTTGTATGGTAACAATAATTATCAATTTGTTTTTATTCTATTTTCAAAAGCTTTGATAAAGCAGTATTAAAGTTGTCAGTGTATCACACAAAAGCTGCTTGATATGATATGCACTGCTTGGTAACATAAAAGCTTTAAAATATTTGGTGAAATAAGTAAAATAACAAAACTGTTAGCAATTCGAAATATTTGGAAATATTTGGTGAATTAAATAAATAAAAAACTTTGTGTGCAATCAGAAAATTTTTTAATATATTTTTTATACACCACCACCTAATTTCATCATTATAATTATTAGTTATTATCGGATCTATTAACAACGTTTTTGACACGCAAAGAAACGTCTAGATGTACAATTTTCTGCAGTCCATTCAGTTGTGATACCGTTAAAGGCTAAACAGCTGTGTGTTGTGGGGGTCGCAGTAAAGAAATTTTGATATATGGCTTGTTGCCCAGAGCTATACCAACTCCATTGAGCACCAGCTGCAAGATTTGAGCCACCAACCCAAATTGGATCTGTTAGCAAAGTTACGAGACCTGATTTGAGAACTGAATTCATTAAACGATCCTGGGCATTTTGACTCTCCATTGCGGCCAAAATGTAGCCTTGGCTTTTACAAAACGCTTGAGCTTGGAACCAATTTAGCTGAAATTAAAAATTAATATATTATGAAAATTGGTGTTGTACGTAAACTACAATAAATAAGTTGTATTTACTTTACTAATTGAAGAGATAGCATAATTTGCGTCCTCGTAGGTAAATGCAGCAATAGGCAGAGGCTGTAATTCATCGGGATTGTAATCATCCTCATTATTGTTCTCTGGCGTTTCTTCTGGCTCTTGAGCCGCCTCAAGTGACTCTTGGGCCCAAGCGAATACGCCTAACAGACAGAGAAGACCGATTACAATAGACTTCATTTTGTGAAGAGACAATACGAATATTCAACCCTTTTATACAAATAGTCAAAACTATAATTATACTTATATCTATTTAGCTAATTGCCTGATGCATTCATCAATGTCATGAGCGATAAGCTTTAAATCTAAGTCTGTAATTTTTTTTTCTTCCTTATTTTCTTTTAAATTCATTTGAAGGGAATTTTTTTGTTTTCTTTTTGCGTTTGGCATTTGCCATAAATTTCGCTTACAGTAAATCTCAATTTTAAGCGTTGCGTAAATCCGTTTGCCATTTTTATGGTAAAGTTTTGCGCTAATAATGTTATCCAGTTGAGTTTTTGGCGCAAGGGTGCCACAAAATTTATCGAAAAAATGTAAAAGCATATCTCATTTAACGCTCTGTGTTTGTTACAGCAAAGGGATAGTCAAGCATAGAATTGCCAGTTGCCAGTCGTGAAGGAGACGTTATGACGGGTCAAGGATTGGCAAGTGCTATAAGTAAGGGTATTTTTGAGGGGCTATCGCATACAAGCTGCATTCCTTTCCATTCCTCTTTTTTGGGAACATTTTACCCTCAACTCAGTTTTCATTTCTTTTACATTTACGCGTCCCATTGGGATTGGACAACAAGAATGAAATGTGCAAGCACATACAGATCGTTGAGCATTTTGTTAGGGGATTTTGTTTGCTGGATATAAAATCAAAAAATGCTGTTTGGCATACCGGAGGGCGTATGCTTAATATGATTTCTGTTTCTTTGAATGGCGTTTGCCATTTGCCGTTTTGCCATTTTGCCATTTTGCCATTTGCATTTGCCAATGCAGCATAAAAGTTACTTCTCTTTTTGTTTGTATTCCGTTTGACAAGGTCATGAGAAGGTGGACGAAAATATTTTTGGTATTAAATATTAAAGCATAATTTGTTATGTAATATTCTCTTTAAGTATCTATTTTTATCGATGCTTTACTTATTTTTATATATTTAACTATATTTTTAAATTTGTATAATTTCAAAATATTTTTTAATTTGTTTTTATTGTTGCTTATCAAGAAATAGTTTTTATTATTCTGGGTTTTCAAGGGTCCTGTGGCGCAATGGATAACGCGTCTGACTACGGATCAGAAGATTCCAGGTTCGACTCCTGGCAGGATCGAAAATAATTTTTTTACTTTTATTCAACATTTATGTTAATCAAATTATATTGTTTATCTATAATAAAATTTTAGTCAAATAAATAAATTATATCTTTTTTATATTATTGAGAACTACAAAGAACTAGCGATAGCATGTAACTGTAATCAAATTATATAACGGTCCTGTGGCGCAATGGATAACGCGTCTGACTACGGATCAGAAGATTCCAGGTTCGACTCCTGGCAGGATCGGATCGAAGACTTTTTTATTTTAATTAATTAAATTTTTTCAAAAGCAGTTTGAATGCTAATTTTCAATTAAAAAGCTACAAATTAATTTTATTAACAGAAATAATAATAAATAAAAAAATAGCAAAAAATTTGTCTTTCGCCCAACGTGGGGCTCGAACCCACGACCCTGAGATTAAGAGTCTCATGCTCTACCGACTGAGCTAGCCGGGCACTTGCTAGATCGATCGCCAAAATATTTTAAGCATTAATGCTGAGGATCAACAACTGAAAATTGTTGCAAAATATAAAATATCTTATTTTAGCACAATTAAATAATTCAATAAATAAATTTTAAATAATAAGACGTAAAGCTATAAATAAATTTAAACTATTCAATTTTTATAAAATCTTTGCACAATTGTTGAAAATTTTCTACTTTAATAATTTATTCTTAAGTAAATAACATCCCTTGCTTGGTGTACAAATTGAGATGTGCTTCTGTTATGCAATTAGATTGTAAAACTTGTTGACAAGATGACATGATCTATTAGCTTTGGTTATTTGTCTTTGGGTGCAGTGAGCTGGCTGCTGGAAAAATTGCAATTAAATTGGCCAGGAAGCTGAGTGCTGAGAGCGAGGACGAGAACGAGACGAGGACGAGACAGTGAAGTCTCAACACAAGGACAATAACGCCAATTGCTTGGGGAGCTAAGAACACTATGCAGTTGGGGTAATGTTAGAGAACTGACAACAAAAGTCACACAGAATAAATGCAGCTTACGACAGGGCTAAGGCTAAAGGGCCAATGGCTGGTAACTGTTCGCTGCAGTTCTTGTTGTTGCTGTTATTGTTGTTGCTACTGTTGCTGTTGTTACTTAATTTATGCGACATGATAAAGATTGGGGAATAATGTTGAGTGAGAAGGGGAAAATATTCTGCCTGGTGGCCATTTTCACAGCACGTTCAACGAAAGTTATCAACTGCTAAAGTAACGTTTAACTCGCTGTTTTATAGCGTGGAAATTCATCTTCTGTGGCAATTTACTCGCTCTTCCAGCTATGTTTAGCCTTGATATATGACTAAATTCTTACATAGATATAAATATATATAAAATAATACAAAAAAAAAGCTGAAATATTAAAATAATATATATTAAATTGTGCTTAAAAAATTTTAAAGTTATTCTGCATAAACTTGAATAATTTTCACTAACTTCATTTGCCCTTCAAGCAGCTACGCTTCATTCAATTTTCTTGACCCTATATTCCCGTTTTTCATTACTCACTATATTGACAAACTTTTGGTGCCAAATCTCTGCAATACTGCTGTCCAATGTTTCATTAAGATTTTATCGTTATTTTGTATATTTTATACACTTGCAGAGAGTATATTAATTTTAGCTAGAAGTTGGTAACGTCAAATTATATATGTATGTACATATATTTTTGAGCAGTATCGATAGGAGAATTTAAATATGCATGTTCGTCAGTCTGACCGTGCGTCTGTCCGTCTGTTTGAATCAAAACTAATCTCTCAGTTTCAATAAAACTTGGTACACATACTCCCAAAGCACATCAGCTATAAGTCGTAAACGGCCGGTTCGGACCACCATATCATATATCATATATTATGGTTCGAAATTTAGTGGCTGCAAATACGTCTTATATAATTTTAGTCTAAATTGGAGCACAGTATCATATAGCTGCCATAGGACCGCTTTTTGTATGAAAAATTTACTTCCAAGACTGCAAAGGGTATGACAACTTCGTCTCTCCGAAGCTACCTTTGCTTACTTGTTTTTTGCATCTTTTTGCATCATTTAGTCAATGTTCCGTCAAAGTAAAAGACATTAGCCAATGTCTTCCCCAATGCGTTTAATTAACAAATTCTTGATGCTGCTCTAAAGACAAGGTTTTAGCCAATGAGGGTTCCCAAGTAAAGTTTCTAGCTAATTAGAAATATAATATAATAGTGCTGCTTCTACATTTCCCTCCCTCCCCTACTCCTACATTCACTGCATTGTCCACACAAATGATGCAATTTGCGTGTTTATTAATTTTATGTCAATTTGCATGCAATTTTCGCTCAAGGCGAAGCTTTATCTTTGTCTCCATTGCAAGTTTTCGCCTTTATGATGGTTAATCTAGCGGAATAGAAGACACTTTAGTACAGTTGAGTTAATTAAAACTAATCACCGATCCCTACCAACTATTACTACATATACCCCCCCAATGCATCCGCAGTTATGCACAATTGTGTGTTGCAGGTGCAGCATGCCACATCACAAATGTGCCCCATCCCCTCCTAAAGAGAAAGCATCAGAATATCTGTCGTTGAGTGGATTTCGTTGTTCGATGCAATTCAATAAAAATAAATATGTTCAAAGCTCGTTCGAAGGTGGCAAAAGTTAGATATAAGTTAGATAGAAGTTAGCTGAGTAGTATGGCCTGACTTAATAATACCCTATAAATTTATATTCATTATATTTATTATATAAAATTAATACTAACATCATTGATACTATGACTAAATTTTATTCTAGCTTGAATAATAAAGCTAAGAATTAATATACCCTTTCGGCATCAACTATAAAATACAGCGCATAAAAAATCGCGTGAGACTTACGCGCAATTTTCCAATAGCATATAGGGTGTGGAATATATATATATGTATATACATATATAAAGTTTGCATTTGAGAATGTGTATTTTCTGTTTCGCATTTTGGTATTTCGATGGTTACATATTTTGCCATTGTGTTGGCCTTTACACACTCCCCAACAAGGTCAGTGCAAAGTCATTGCAAGTTGTTGCGTGCACTGCTATTGCAGTTGACGTTTCCTTTGCCGTTTGCTGTTGCCTTTGCCGTTTGCCATTTCCGTTGTGCATATTTACTCCCCCTAAAACACAAGTCAACTGTAAATTGGCTTAAGTATAGTATATCATTTAATTTTATGTCATTCCCAACGTTGATTTCATATAAAGAAAAGCTCAAATTTTAACTTAAATATTATCTAAAAATTTAAATTATTATTTATTAAAGAAAATATGTTATATTACTGTTATTCAATGTTATAGTTTCAGCATATAATTAATAAAATAGGCAGCTAGTATTAAGAAATAAATACTAGAAAAAAATATATAAAAAAAAAGTTATTGGAAAACTCGATGCCAACAACACGCGGTGTTCCCAAGCGGTCCCCCATCTAAGTACTAACCGCGCCCGACGCTGCTTAATTTCGGTGATCGGACGAGAACCGATGTATTCAGCGTGGTATGGTCGTTGGCGAATGCCAAGTGGTTGAATGTTGTATTTAAGCAGCAAAAATATCTTGCTGTGTACATTATGCACATGCTTGTGTTATGCTTGTTAATATTTTGTTATAATTCTTTACTAGTATTTTAATTTATTTTATGTATTTTGTTTATTTTTTATTATATATATTAATTCTGTATAAATACTTCATTTTTTTAAATATAAAAAGGAAAAAAAAATTAAAAATATATTTAAATAACATATTAAATATAGTGTTGAACCGATGAAGATTAGATTTATGCAGCAAAAATTTCTAATTTTTTGAGAATAAATTATGCGCATGCCTATATTTTATTTTTCAATGTTGTGTTATAATTCCCAAGTTGTGTTTTTCCATGCTTATTTGAACTTTTATATTAAATGAATATTTATTATGAATTATTTAATTTTTTCATTGTTTCGCTAAATATTAATTTTATTGTTAATATAATTTATATTTATAAAATTAAAAAAAAAAAAAACAAAAAAAAATAAAAAAAATAGAAAAAATTAAAAAAAGTTTGTTGAGAAACTAATGCCAACAACACGCGGTGTTCCCAAGCGGTCCCCCATCTAAGTACTAACCGCGCCCGACGCTGCTTAATTTCGGTGATCGGACGAGAACCGATGTATTCAGCGTGGTATGGTCGTTGGCGAATGTCGAATGGTTGAATGTTGTATTTAAGCAGCAAAACTTTCTTGTTATGTACATTATGCGCATGTTTGCGTTTTGCTTGTATTTTAATGTATTGTATGTATTTTATTTATTAAATATACTAATTTTGTATAATTACTTAATTTTTTTTAAATACATAAAGAAACAAAAATTAAAAATATATTTAAATAATATACAAAATACATTGTTAAAAATATGAAGATTGGATTTATGCAGCAAAAATTTTTCATATTTTGTGAATGAATTATGCGCATGGCCTTATTTTGTTTTTCTATGTTGTGTTATCATTCTCAACTTCTATTTTTTTACATGCTTATATTAAATGAATACCAAGCAGTTTATTCATAGAAAGTTATATGAATTATTTAATTTTTTCATTGTTTTTTTTTTTAAATTAATTTAATTGTTAATATAATTTATATTTAGAAAATTTAAAAAAAAAATTAAAAAACAAAAAAAAAATTAAAACCAAAAAAATAAAAAAAAGTTTGTGGAGAAACTGACGCCAACAACACGCGGTGTTCCCAAGCGGTCCCCCATCTAAGTACTAACCGCGCCCGACGCTGCTTAATTTCGGTGATCGGACGAGAACCGATGTATTCAGCGTGGTATGGTCGTTGGCGAAAGCCATGTGGTTGAATGTTGTATTTAAGCAGCAAAAATTTTGTTTCTTGTATGAAATGTTTTTATACTCGGTGCCCATTGGGTACCAAGAGTATATTGTTATTTTATTATGTTGTTATATTTATGCAAAGACTATACCATGAAACGCTTTTATGTTATGTTTCTATTCTACTGCTAATAATACTAATTGAATTTTTTTTAAATATTTAATTTAGTCTTTTATTAAACAAAAATAAAAATGATAAATTAATAATGCATTATACTTGAATTATTTAAAATTATATTCATTATCTATGTTCATTAGTTTAAGCTCTCTCGCAATTGTCGCATCCGTATAGTATAATTAGCAACGTTATGTGCACATTACGTGGCAAAGTTAACTAAAAACTATATAAGTACGTTGAGATTCGTCGCTTCCCGTTGCCCCTGCAGTTCTCAAGCGTTACGCATATTGCTCATGCGACATTGCACTGTGTAAATTGACAATTGTATTAAGTGTGTTAAGTGCAACAGCTTCACTCTGTATAAGTTTAAATGCTGTTCTTTCCCTCTCTCACTGCTGTCTCACTCTCTCTTTCTCTTACTGTGTGTGTGCTTAGTATAATAAAGAAAGTACACTAACAAGATGATGATGATGAAGAAGAAGAACAAGTGGAATACATGGCTTATTACAAGGACTCACAGCTGCTGCCCGGCAAAAAAAAAAACCAAATACCCAAAGCTTTTTATCCCGTCAAAACTTTTATGCTGTAACCGCAATTGTTGCAAGCATTGTAAGTTTAACTTACAAGTGTTTGTGTGTGTGTGTTCCCTTTCCTTATGACACATTTGCCACTCGAGGTTATTTCGCTGAAGGATAATTGTCCAAGTGGGAAACACATCCTTCGACTGTCATGCACGAGTCGCCAAACAACATGACGACAAGAAATAGAAAAAAAAAAAATAAAATAAACGCAATGCAACGTCTCGTACTTGATGGATTAAGTAATCGAAGATTTTATTTATTTTCATATACAATAACTTATATAATAAGCAAAACTGGTTTAAACAAAACGCGTAAATAAAACTTGATTTTTTGCATGTTATGCATAATAATAATAATATGGCGCTTGATATTTGCCAAGTACTTAAATTACTTAAACACTAAGTAGAATTATAGCTTACAATTTTAATGACTTGAAGCTAAATAATTGTTGAGTAATGCTTAAAATTATTAATTCATGTTTTCATATTAATTAATACAACATTTAGAAAACTAATAAATTCGACATTTTAATAATAAAAATAAAAAAAAATTAATTTAAATCATGTTATAAACATTCTTTGATATTGAAGAGAAATTAATGCACAGTTTTTTCTGTTTATTTTTTTAAAACTTGCTCATAGTATTAAATTTTTTGTTTTATATGTGCTCTATAAAAATATATATTATGATACTAAGTAACATTGAGTATATATACAAAGATTTAATATGAATATTTATATATATGCATATATAGTTCAACAGTAGCGCATTTTACAAAGTTTAGTTAATTCTTTGAATTACAATGCATCTTTTTGCAATTTCAAAAAGATTTCATCTTTGGCCGTAATCACAGCACTAAGTGGTGCAAATTTAATAGAATCTTTTGTCTTAGCACTCTTGAGCACCCGATGATGTCGCAACAAATGAACTAGACCCAATTTCGATTGTAATAGACCCAGACGCATGCCAATACAATTGCGTGGACCAATACCAAAGGGCATATAGGCATCCATATTAAGATTATGACGATTCTCGGGTGCAAAACGTTCAGGATCAAATTTATCTGGATTTGGCCAATACTAAATGTTAAACAAGAAATAAAAATTAGTCAAAATAGCGAGTAAAAAAATTAAAAATTGGATTTACCTTTTCATCACGATGTATGGCAACAGTTGAAATATATACTGGCATTCCTGTAGGCAATTCTACATTATTATAAGGAGCCAGTGTAAAACGCTCACCGGTTGCTGGTTGATTACATTCACGTTCCGCATAGCCAACAATAGGATATTTACGTAATGTTTCATTTACCACCATGGTCAAGTAGGGCATCTCTTGTATTTGTTCATAATCAATGTGATCATTATCACCAAAATAATCATGAACCTCAGCACGTAAACGATCTTGAATATCATCATTAAGTGCCAATTCATAAAGTGTTAATGTCATTGTTGATGAACTTGTCTCATAGCCAGCCGTTTGAAAGATTGCAGCTTGTGCAACAAGATAATCTAATTGATTTGCCTTATTATCGGGTTGATTTACAGCATCACGTTTCATTGACAATAATATATCGACAAGATCTTTACGTATTACACCAGATTTTTCACGTTCCGATAGAACATAGCTAAGACTTTGACGTAAAAACTTTGATGTTTGCTTAGAGAATACTGTGACGCGTGCCAATGTCACAAGTGCTGGCAGCATGAAGATAATCGCAAAATCAAATCCACGACTTAAACAAACTTCAAATATTGCAGTATTATGTTTATAAAATTCACTTTTACTATCATTTAATGAATTTGCTTTAATGCCAAATGCAATTGTTGCAATAAGATCGGTGGTGAAACGTGCACAGGTTGCTTTTATGGGGATCGTTGCATCATTGGGTCTTGCATTCAAATTTTTCTCCAGATCTTTGCCAATCTATGTAAAGTATAAAAATTATAAAATTTTTTTTAAAGATATACAACGTTATATATATAAGTATCTGTAGTAACTTACCTCGACCATCAGTGGATACATTTGCTTAATTTTTCCGCTAGTAAACACTGGAGAAATCTTATTTCTTAATTCTTTCCATTCTGGATTGCGCACAAAGAATAAATTATTATTGCCCAATGGATCATGAATTGGATCGGTTTGTAATGCACGATTTGTAAAGTAATTAAATTTCTTTATCATGACCGTTTTGATAAGTTCTAAATCTCGTATAATTAACGCAGGACGATGTAATAGATAAACACCGACTAGTGGTTCCTTCTCATAGCCGGGTGTATTGTGCAACAAGCGGAGTTGATCAAAGAATGATACTCTGCCAATTAGAAATTTACCCATGGTACCAAAGATTGGCAAGGGTTTTATTTGTTTTATACCCAAGCGATGCCAATAGTTATATGTACGTCTCTGCCATATATAGAAAACAATCGCCAAGGTGGCGATAAGAATTAATAACTCAAACGACATGTTGAAAGATTCAACGCTAGCGAGCGACTGTTGTACGAACTGCAAATGCCGGCATTTAAAATAACCCGATGTTGATGTCGATCGTCAGCACACACGCCTGATAAGTTATTCGACGACCTACACCAGCAAGTCTAGTAATTTTTGCTTAAACTGAATGACTAAGCAGTAAAATCTCAGAATGACTTTTAAAGTCTGTTTGATTATCAGACTATGAATGGAAAGTATATTTAAATATACCAGCAACGCATTATGTGAATATTAAATTATAGTATGTTGAACAATATGCAAGTTGATAAGAGTTCATTTTGTAATTGCATGTAAATTTAATAAAATATATAAAATAAATAAATATAAAAAAAATAAAATATTATAAAATAAAAAAAATTTGTATATCAACTATACTGTGTTTCCCATACCGGGAATTGAACCCGGGCCTTCCGGGTGAGAGCCGGATATCCTAACCACTAGACAATATGGGAGTTGAAATTCGAAGCGCTAAAGCATTTTTCGAATTAACAATGTTAATATTTATTTCAGTTGAGTAAAGTACTACAATGTATTAAATAAAAAGTATATATATATATATATATATATAGATTACTATATGTCCAGCAGATTTCAAAGCTTTAATTTAAAGCAGTGGAAATTTGTGGTTGAATTTCTTTAAAGTGTAAAACTGCTTGCTTTCCGTCGATAATATAGTTCACTCAAGAGTGTTGCTACCGCTTGGCCGAATTAATGCGTTTAAGACTTTGCAGAGTCATGTGGTCCTGTGGCGCAATGGATAACGCGTCTGACTACGGATCAGAAGATTCCAGGTTCGACTCCTGGCAGGATCGAGATTTTTTTTTATTTATCTTTTTAATGTATTATTTTATAATTAGTATTTTCCAATCGTTTATTTCACACGCATTAGAATATTATAAATAATACGATAACACATTTCGAACATGTTTTATTCTATTAATTAATGTTGGCTGGTCGGTTTGGTTACCGCAAAGCATGACAGCAAAAAGCTTGTAAAACGAACCACGGTTTTGGCAAACGTTGAGCAACCGGTCCTGTGGCGCAATGGATACCGCGTCTGACTACGGATCAGAAGATTCCAGGTTCGACTCCTGGCAGGATCGAGAAATTTTTTTTTTAAAATTTTGAATTTGCTATTTTGTGTTTTGCTGTTGCCCCACTTAGTCCATACTTGTGGAATTCATAGCACGTGTAGCGTAACATTTTAAATGTGCGTAAAACGTGCAACATATGTAATAGACTGTGTTGCCATCAAGAACAACACAATGTAACACGAAATGGTCATTAAGGGGACGACTTAGCTCATCTTACCCCGGGGCACAATGAAAAAGTTTTGCTGCGGTAGCTAAAAGAAAATCAAGTGGCGTCGTGTGGAGTTGTGTGGATTATGTGTCGCTTTATGCTAAATAGCGAGGGTAGCGGCAACAGCTCATGCAATTGTTCACCAAGGACATTTAAGGTGACATCCAAATGAGATTTTCTGTGAAGAACTGCATGCTCTTTTTTATGTTTGTGTATGGTGCAAACGAATGTGATTTGCATAATAGCAAAACTTGTTATCAAAGACAATGCAACGCCATTGTATTCATAAAATTGCCTTCGCTACAGAATTATTATCTGTATTAAAGCGCACTGATTTTTATTACTTGAAATAAAATGACAGTATTAAAAAATCATATATAAATTGCGTAAAAAATATTATTAAAAAATAACTATAATTTATATCTATATTAAATATAAAAAATATAAAAAAATAAAAAAAAGATATCTTCCCATACCGGGAATCGAACCCGGGCCTTCTGGGTGAAAGCCAGATATCCTAGCCACTAGACCATATGGGAGGCTATGAAATAAGCGAGAAATGACGCCATTTATACCAATACTACATTCAACGTGTGAAAATACATTTTATATAACATAGCATATAACAATTTTAAATACAATTAACTAGTAAATAATATTATGACACCATGACACGAGTATTTACGTAAATAAAAATAAAATATTCTTCAATAATTTATTAAAAAAAAAACTGTCTTAGCGATCCTGCCAGGAGTCGAACCTGGAATCTTCTGATCCGTAGTCAGACGCGTTATCCATTGCGCCACAGGACCGTTGTGTAATTTGATTACAGATACATGCTATCGCTAGTTCTTTGTAGTTCTCAATAATATAAAAAACATATACATAATTTATTTATTTGACTAAAATTTTATTATAGATAAACAATTTAATTTGATTAACATAAATGTTAAATAAAGTAAAGTAAAAAAAAATTATTTTCGATCCTGCCAGGAGTCGAACCTGGAATCTTCTGATCCGTAGTCAGACGCGTTATCCATTGCGCCACAGGACCACATGACAGATGAGTGTCAAATAAACTATATACGAGCCGAGCAGTATAAAATTGTCGATAATGCAGTTTCAAAGCAGTTCAATACTGTATAATTCAACTGTAATAAAAAGCTCGAGTTAACTTTAATTTTGTATTTATATTTATGATTTATTTATTAAAACGGATGAATCCAAAACACTTTTATTGCATATTAAAAACATGTAATTAATTTAAGCAAAATTAAAAAGTACTTGGATATGAAAAAAGTTCCCGTTGTATTGAAAAGCATTGCAGATTTTTAAATGAAATGCAACGTTTGCAAGCGCTCTCGCTCTCTCTCTCTCTTTCTATTTATTTGACATAGCGACATCGCGACGTCACAACGTCTGCAGCAGTGAGACGCTTCTCGTCGGCATTTGACTCTTGGTGTTTGGCGTTTAATAACAAAATGTTTTTTGGTTTAGTCTCTCTTTGGCACTCGAAGCGTGCAGTTCAGTGACAAACGCAAATGCACGACAACGACACCCACGACGCCAATTGGACGCTAAAAATGTTTTACGTGCGCGCGACGTAAGCAAAACTAAAAACATAAAAACAACACAAAAATATTATAAAAAAAAAACAAAACCCCCAAGAATCTCTTTATAACAAAAATATATGAAAATAAAAAGTAAAAATAATTAAATACATACAGAAAATTGTTTATAACAAATTAAAAGTGTACATATATTATCTGTGTCTGTGCGTGTGCGTGTCTTTTGTGTTCTGTGTGAGTGCGTGTGCGTGTGCAATAAATTATAATTAATAATAATATTAATAATAACATAGAATCAAATAGAAAATATATATTATTAATAATAATAATAATAAATGCAGTTATTTTCAGTAAGTGCAATTTATACAATTTGTTTCCCGCCTCCACCACCGCCTTCAATTTATTTATTTTTCATCTTCCGACAACAACAACAACAAAATGTCTTTGAATTTTTGTGTACAAAATTGTTTCCCTCGTATTGCTATCTGTCTTCTTCTCTTCTAGGCATTTCTACTTTGCTTTTGTGCTTTTGCCTATTCTCATTTTTCACATACTTTTTTGTTTTCATCGTCTGCTTCTGCTTCGCCCCAAAACGAAAATACGGAACGAAATGAAATGAAATTGAACATGAGCAACATGAGAAACAGCACAAGGCAAAGGCAAAGTGTAAAAGCGAAAAGCTCAAAGATTGGGGCTAGGGCTAAAGCAGACGCCGTGCGGCGTACGTTGTTGATGCCGTTCATGTTGTTGCTGTTGTTGTTGTTCTTGTTTTTGCTGTTTGTTTAGCTGTCGTTTCTCCATTTACATACAAATATACATACATATCTCTGTATGTTCTCCGCTCATATTAATGCATTTGTATGTGTTGTATATGATATGTTGATTTGTCTGTTTATGTGTGCATCTCTCTTACGTTCAGCATATACATACATATGTGTGTGTGTCTGTTTGTGTTTGTGTGTTTGTAGGCCTCCATACACTGGCAGCGAAAAGCGCCAAAGAGACCTGCCTCTGCCTCTGCTTCTGCTTCTGTCTACCCGCCGACACTTCTCTCTCTTCTCTTTCATTCTCTTGTACTACATATTTATATATGTTTGCCGTTTTGCCTCTCACCGTGTTTCGTCGGCATCTCCATCTCCATTTTCATCTTTTGCTCTGCTCTGCGCTACTCTGCTCAGACTGCCGCCGTTAACTCGTTTGGCGACTTGTTTTGCCTGCTTTCAGCCTCTGTCTCTCTATAGCCGATGTTGCTGCTGTTGCTGCTGCTGTTGCTTCTTCTTCTTCTTCTGCTTTGCCATACAAAATAAAACGCCGTAGCACATAAAAATAGTCTGGTAAGAATTGTTGACTTCCCTTTTGACAAACGTGCCGGCCCACAAATGACAGCGGCGTCAGTGGGTACATATCAAAATTATGTCTATATATTGCATGTTAATACACACATAGACATACATATACATACTTCTCTATATAATATATACTTACATATATACATTGTATGAATATATGTACATATATAATATACGTTTATTACCTACATATGACTATGAAAATTGGCATCATTTGAATTTCATGCACACAGCGTGCGCACCTAGAGTTTGTTTTTCAACTGGAACCAAAGACTTGAGCAGGAAACTTATTTTCAATTAACATAAGAATCATATTATATAGTAAATATAGACATAGCTTATACTATTATTGTTAATTATTCAGTTTTTGAAATTTATAAAATATTTTTTCAAAATTTTAAATAAAATAACAATAAAAAAAACAATTGTAATATTTTATTTACAAATAAATTGATTTGCTATAACAGCTATTTTTCTTAATTATTCCAATATTTTCTTTATCTATAGGCATATAATCTGAAAAATATTATGCTCAAATTTTAAGTCAAACGTAGAAAAATTGTTGAAATTATGAATATTTTTTTAATATGTCGGATACTTTCCAGCTTTTACTGGTATTACTCACCATAATTTCTAAGCTACTTCATAAAATAAAATTGATAAAAAAAAGTGAACTCTATGTTTCAGATATATACATTATTTGAAATCTTAATTTTGAAAATACCGGCAAAATCAAAGCTTAAAAATACAATTTCGATTTGTGCTAATTATGTGTCCATTGCTGTATGTCGGATACTTCCCAGCTTTTAATGATATTGCTCATCAAAATTTCTAAGCTAATTCATTAATAAAAAAAAGTTAACTCTATGCTTCAGATATACTCGTATGTACATATACATTATTTTTAGCTATATATATTTTAAATTTCAAGATTAACAAACAATAATTTTATTTTAAGAAAAAAATGAACAGAAATTTTTTAAAAAGTTTGTAATTTTTTTTCTTTAACAAAAATTTACTTTTAGAACTTTCTGATATTAAAACTTTTTTATATTGCATACAAATTTCATTTATGTTGTTTACCAGGCACTAAAAAAAACAAAAAGTTTTGTTTCTGCTGCTTAAAATTTGTAAGAAATTCATTTTTTAATACAATATTTATAAATTTTTACTACGACATTTGTTAAAGACTTGAAGATGCTTCAAGGAAAAGCATTTAAAATATTTACAAGAAAATCAAGACTAAATAGCAATTTATGTTCTATGGCGCCTCATAAATACATTGCATAGATACAATGGAATTGTCTGCCTTATTCTTTAGCCCCATAGCCCCATTAACCTGCTCAATCGAACAAAACTTGTCTGGAAGCATTTAATAGCGTCGACCATTTTAGGTTGCAGCTTCGCATTGAAAGCGAAAATAGCATAGAGAAGAACATAAAGCAGAAGAAGAAGAAGTAGAAGTAGAAGCAGCAACAGCAAAAAGCAAAAAAAAAATTGTAGAAAGAAATATATGTATATGGTAGAGAGAGAGAGAGATATGGTGTTTGTTGGGTGCTGAGGCTGCTATTGCTGCACTGAGGTTTTGTCTGCTATGCATCGGAACCGGGGCTGCTCCGCTTGCCCGCCCTGCCCGCCAGCTTGTTTGGCATACACAGGCTGCGAATGTATCTTGTAGATACATATCTAAAATTGCCACATAGCATGCAGTTGTAAGAACCAGACACAAGTAACTAAATATAACACACACACACATATACATACATATACACAGCCACACACAAACACAGCTCAGATACATACTAACTAGCTCTACGTGTTTGTGTGTGTGTGTTTGTGTCTGTCTCTAGGTTCTCCACGTCTTCCTTTCCCGCCCCACTCTTTTCATCTCACTTACTCTCGCTGTCTCTCTCTCTATCTCCTTCTCTCTATCTCTCTTTAGCCATACTTTTGCCTTGCACATTGCTGCTGCTTGCAATTTCATTTTCATTGCAACTTCATGCCCCTGACAGTGTATTCTGTATTCTCTATATTCTGCTGCCGCCCTAACACTGCACCGCACCAGCAGCAACTGCAACAGCAACAGCAACAGCAGCAGCACCATCACCACCTTCAACGACCCTTTTTTTTTTATTCTCAATTTCAATGTTTTACACTGCTTTTTACTCTGTCTCTGCCTGTTTCTACGCTCATTCTTGTAAAATTGCAAGTTTCTGCTGCTGCGGCCTATTGAAGCTCTCTGCTGCCTCAGCGCACTGCACTGCACTGCACCGCGTCGCGCCACTCTGCGTTCTTCTTCTCCTCAGTTAGCATGTCAGTGCTGCTTGCTAGTGCAGTCGGCCATGCAGCTGTCTGTCAGCCGCTTTTGCCTCTGTATCTCTCCGCCCTCTTTTACTTAATCTAACTCTCTGTCGCTCACTCTCTTCTTCTCTCTCTCTCTCTCTATTTTTATCTCTCTCTGTCTGTCTTACATACTTTCGAATGTGTTTGCATGTGTGTGAGCGAGTGAGGGCGCTGTTTGCCCTAACCTACACCACAGAATATTTATTGCGTCGGTTCTACTTCCACTTCCACACACTTCTCACTTGATTTCTCATCCTATCTACGAGGCATACATTTTTCAGTCTATACAAGTTTTATATATATATACATACATATATATATTTTTTCTGCAGTTTTGTTGTTGTTGTTTCAGTTTTTATTTTTATTTCTTCATTAGTTTTTCGTTTTGGTTTCATTGATGCATTTTTTTTTGCTCTGTACAATTTTTTATTTGCTAATATTTGATTCCTTTCTCATTACAGCTGGCGTTGTGCGAATTATATTCAATCGATCCGGTCAATTAATTACACCAATTAAAGATTATAGACGAAAATTTTACAACACATTCGGGTGTTGTTTTAATTGTGCAATAATTCAGCTTAATTATACATCAGACGTGTCTGTAGTATTAGTAGATACATATATTTAGAGGTAAGTTTTGATTTTTATTATCATACAATAAATTCCAGATAGGGGGCTACGAAAAATGTGATCAAGCGGCCCATTAGCTCAGTTGGTTAGAGCGTCGTGCTAATAACGCGAAGGTCGCGGGTTCGATCCCCTCATGGGCCACAAAACTATACATTTTTTTGCTTTTCGGAAGGAAGAAATATTTATAAATACGTAGAATAATTTCCTTTATGAGTAACATTTAAACAAAATGGCGTCAACAAGGCCCATTAGCTCAGTTGGTTAGAGCGTCGTGCTAATAACGCGAAGGTCGCGGGTTCGATCCCCTCATGGGCCATAAAATATTCTTTTTTTTACTTTTGTAGAAAGAAATAAATATATTTTAATTATTAATCCTTTTTAAAAAGTATTTATTTTAAAAGATTTCTTAACTAAGCTACAAAATTAGTGCGATTCAACTCGGCCCATTAGCTCAGTTGGTTAGAGCGTCGTGCTAATAACGCGAAGGTCGCGGGTTCGATCCCCTCATGGGCCACAGAAATTTTTTATTATATATTTAATTTTTTTTAAATATGTATGTTTACCATATACAAAAATATACATTATAAAGACACAGAACAGTTTTGAGTCCTTCTAAAAAAAAGGAAAAAGCGTATATAAAAAATAATTATTGCTTGGCCCATGGGGGGATCGAACCCGCGACCTTCGCGTTATTAGCACGACGCTCTAACCAGCTGAGCTAATGGGCCAGTTGGATCACGCCTGTCAAAAGCTTTTCATCAATTTTTCAACCATCCTTATCTTCAATTCTAAAAAAGAATTGTTTTTATAAAAATTTGATATTTATAATTTATTTTTGTTATCAATAAATTATATTTCTTTTGATTAAATTAATATTATTTAACACATATTGAAGAGCAAAAAAAAAAAAATAACTCGCCCAACGTGGGGCTCGAACCCACGACCCTGAGATTAAGAGTCTCATGCTCTACCGACTGAGCTAGCCGGGCCTGTTGTAAGCTTTTGGCCAACACGCCATCTGCCTATACAGCGGGAGAGTTGATTCTGTACACGTGGCAACATGTTTTATGCTGTTGTGTTCTATTCTGTTCTGTTGATGTCATGAATGTTTTATACAAATTCTCTCTTGTTGCCTTTGACTTGTGAAGTAGCTTGTGCTCTTCTCCACAACTACTGCCTTACTCTTTCTATCTATATGGTGCTTTGTCTCCTGCTTCCTCTGACTCTCTTACATTGTATTTTTTCTTTTCCTTTTTCCTACTGTAGCTGCCTTTGTAATTGTTTTCATGTTGATAGGCCCCTATTGTGTGGCGCATTTTACTGCTTCCTAATGGAAATGATGTATAAAATTACGCGCCTACCTCAATGCATAGCGACGGCGAGAGAGGCAGAAATAAAGAGAGAGAGAAAGAGCTAGAGTCTAAAAGAAGACACAGAAAAGGAGGGCAAAGTGCAGACAGAAAAACAGGCGAACGGTCGGACAGAGACGAACAGAGTAGCAGCAGTGCCGCCCCCGACAGCCATGTAATTTGCTATAAAATATTAAAACGAAACAATGTGAGAAAGGAAACAAAACAAAATACATGCATGCCAGACTCTGGCTCAATGTCTGTCTGTGTGTCTGTCTGTGTGTGTTAAAAAGAGAGCACGGGTAGTATAAGGCAGGGACTAAAAAATATGATGAGTAAAGGGAACAAACGGACGAGGCTGACGGGAAGACAGCGGGCAGAGATAATCAGCCTGGCAGACGGCTTTAGCTATGGCTTTGGCATGCGCTACAAGCGAAACCGACGGTCATATGGATTATGAAAGTAATAAGAAAAAAGCTTAAGAATGAATAAATAACAAGACTTAATTATTAAATGTACATTGGTATTATTTGCTTAAAGTAGTTACTCGCCATCATAGACTACGGCAACTTAAATATACATTAAATTTAATAAATATAATAAAATGATATTAAAATTGACTTTGTATTTATATAAAGCGAATTTAAAAACATATAAATTTACCCTTAAATTTGAAGACTGTCTTTTATTATAGTATGCCAACTGCAGCTGAATGAAAAGCAAATGCTTATTTATTTGCTAGACAAATTGTTTTTCTTTCATTTTTTTTTTGTTTTTTTTTTTTGGTTTATTGTCTTTGTCGGCCACTTAACAACCTCGGTCTAAAGTCTAGACCCACATCGCAAACATACAAACAGACATATATCAAATACCCTCATACACGCACAGTCGCATTTCCATTGCCATAGGCAACGACAAGCTTCAACAGACAAGGCCAAATAAGTTAGGGTAGGCTCGCAAAAAATAAGATAAACAATTTGCTGTTTAATAAAACAACAAACAATACAAAAAAAAAAAAACAAATCAACAACAGTTTAAACGACAACCAGCTAACAAAAATATTAATAAAAGGAAATGCATAAAAAATAAGAGTTTGAAGAGAGGAGAGCCAAAAAAAATTTAATTTCGCCCAACGTGGGGCTCGAACCCACGACCCTGAGATTAAGAGTCTCATGCTCTACCGACTGAGCTAGCCGGGCTGATATCTATCCGACGAAATTTTAGTGGGGATGTGAAGGCGTGTTGTAAAATTGTAGTAAAAATGTAATTTTAGAATAGATCAAGAATAGATACTATATAAATAAATACTATATAAATATAGATTTTTTGTCACTATGAGATTCTTTTCTTTAGATATTAGATATATTTTCTAATTTTTCTGCTGTATTTAAAATTTAGAATGAACTGCTCTCTATATTATTCTAAATTTATCTCTACATCTATATTCTATAATAAAGCATCGTCTTACTTAAGTCAACGAAATAGTAACAACTGTTAATGATAATAAACAACTGTGCTCACAAAACCTTGAAAAAGCAAACTTAATAAAACTGCTAACTAATATTATTGGAACATAAAAGTTAAATATAAATTGTAAATATTTTCTAAGAATGTTCACAATATGAAAATGAGCTAGAAAAATAATAACAATTATTGTAAAACTCGTTCAAACACGTTACTGCTTCCATGAAAAAGCATATGCATCTTTCAAAACTTATGTAAATCATATGATCTTTGAAGTGAACTTTATCAATATCCTTAACAGAAAGCAGAGATTTTTCAAGAATTTACCGTTAATTATCAAGCCCGGCTAGCTCAGTCGGTAGAGCATGAGACTCTTAATCTCAGGGTCGTGGGTTCGAGCCCCACGTTGGGCGAGTTCTATATTTTTTTGATTATAAATTCTATTGTATATTTTTTGCATCTTATTTTCCCATTATTATTATGATTTTAATTTATCTAGATATTTATATATATCAATTAAAAGTTTTAACACTAATATCCTTGGCATAAAATTTAGGTAGAGAACATTTTCACTGATCTTCAACAGGCCCGGCTAGCTCAGTCGGTAGAGCATGAGACTCTTAATCTCAGGGTCGTGGGTTCGAGCCCCACGTTGGGCGAGTTGTAATATTTTTTTATTTTCAATTTTGTAATTTTTGCTTCTGTTGTAAATCTGAGTTCGAGAATTAACCTTGTTGGCGTGCAATAGTTTATAACGGCGTTGCATTGTGTTAAGTCAATACAATAAACGACTTCTGTGGAAAAATATATTTTTATATTGAAATAAAATACGCGAGTCTCAATATAACGAAAACTATTGATGGGCGGCGATACAACGATGCCAATAATCAGCGCTGAAAGAAAATGTAAATAAAAGCACGTTTAGAAAATGCATAAATTTGAATGCATAACATTGCTCTATACACACACCCGCACAGACACACACGCACCCACACATACAACTGTACATACAACTGACGTGAATTGACGCGTAAAAATATTAAAAACGTTTTTGTTTGTCATGCAAATAAAACGAAACGAGGCGAATGACTGAACTTAACCTTAAAACAACGCACACACAATCATAAACACATTTGTACATATTATATTCGATCGTATATGCATACATATGCATATGCATATATAACCAACCCATACATATACATACGTAATTCCTATTTGGACTTCAACTATTTTGTTTAGACGACGCAAATTGCGGTTAATGCACCGCAAAAAAAAAAAAAAACAATAACCTAAAAGCAAAACGAAATCAACATACAAATTGCAAGTATTGCAACATTTTTTGATAATCAATATAATCGCATATTGTTTACTGGGTCGTTTATAAATATGTATGCGTACTTATGCAGATTCACAGTCAAACAACGCTATAAATAACTTTATTTGTAAACGTTAATTAAAATTAATTTTATCGTTTGTTAAGTTTTTGTTTTCTTACCAATTATTTTTGAGTAGAACATTTTTAGTATTTCCTATTCGAAATTTATTATTTTTGGCAATACTGAAGAATAAGTTCGCTCTAGAACTGTAGTTGTTCATCTCCCATATTGTCTAGTGGTTAGGATATCCGGCTCTCACCCGGAAGGCCCGGGTTCAATTCCCGGTATGGGAAATCAGAACAATTGATTTGCGTTTTTTTTAAATTAAAATTTTTTAACATATGTTTTTTTAATCCTTCAACACATTTTATCTTTAACATGATAGGTTTCTGCTGAAACGCTGTTGCTTTTCTCAGTCTTTGCATCATCCTATCCCACTGTTTTTTCCCCACGGAACGCTTAACTTCAGTTTTTTTTCCCCCCCATTTTATTCGCGCGTGACGAAACACTTAATAGCTTCAGCTGCGATGAGCGAGCGATAAGTCTGCATATTGTCTGGAGCCAGTTTCAAGTGCTTAAAGTGCTTAACACTGGAACTGAAAATACAATACAAAACTGGCTTCACAACTTCACAACTTCACAAAAAGTCAATGGAGACAATAAGACAGCAAGTCGACAAGTTGTATGAAAAAATGACCTTGACAAGTTTTTGCGGCAATTGTCGAAGCAAAAACAAAATCCTTTGCCGTTACGAAACGCGCGAGACTTACAGCGACGTGTGATAAGGCAAAATTTAAAAAAAAAAAATGTAAAAAAAAAATTATGAGCGCCCCCGGGTGGACTCGAACCACCAACCTTTCGGTTAACAGCCGAACGCGCTAACCGATTGCGCCACGGAGGCCGTTGGAAATATGCGAACTAAATACTCAATATAGAACATTTTTTAATATGGAAATAATAAATACTTAAATTATTAAATATTGAAAAAAAAAATTAAAAAAAATAAATTTTTCCATTATATAAATATATTTTAATTTAATAATAGTAAAAAAAAATTAAAAAAAAATTTATTCAACAAAAAAAGAAAACTTGCGATCCTGCCAGGAGTCGAACCTGGAATCTTCTGATCCGTAGTCAGACGCGTTATCCATTGCGCCACAGGACCGATTGATCTTTCACGAAACTAATGCGCAACACGAATCTCATTTGATAGCACAAAAAGTCTAGATGTCTTATGCTTGTTCTCTCTCATATTCTCGGTCTTTATGCTTTGCTTTTCATTTGTTTCGTTTTGTTTCTTCTATTGTTTGTTTTGCACGTTCTCTTTGTCTACGTTCAGCTGTTCGCCGTAAGCCTCTTTTTTTTTTCTTTACTACACTATGATAATAATTTATGCAAGTTCATTGATTTTTAGCAAGTTGTTGATATCATTAGCATAGTCGCTGAAAACTTTTGTTATAGATCGATTTAAACGGAACTAGTTTTTAGTTTTTTTTTTTTTTAACCGGGAAGACTACATAATTATAAATTGACGTATGTTTATCGTTTATTTTATATCTAAATTTATTTTTTATATCTTTTCAGTTTTCAAAAAAAAAAAATAAAATGCAGAACTTTGTCGCTGTCTTGACATTAAGTGTTGAGTAAGTAAAAAAAATTGATTATAATGTAACAAATGTAAATGAAACTAATTTCAAGTCTAAAACTTGCTCTGAAAACTAACGGAGTCTAACTATAGAAAAGTTATGTACATAGTATTATAAAATGTTGCGTGTTGCAGCTGACATTTTCTCAAAGCACATAAAATTTTAGCTCAAGTTTTAACTTTGTTTTTTAACACTTTTTACTTAGCTTTTGTGCTTTAAGTATTAAAAAAAAATAAATAAATAAATGCAAACTAACTTTTCAGCACGTCATTTGATAAGCCAGAAAATTGACCAAGTAAAGAAACAAAATGACAGCTGCAAAATACAGGAGCACAGGGAGAAGAACAACAGACGCGTTGCAATTTTGCATAGAGCAAGAAAAAAAAACGAAGCAAAATGCAAGAATGAAATTTATCAATTATTTTTTTTTTTTTCTTGCAACATTTTGCAATTTCATTTAATGCCGTGTCGAGACACGCGTCCTTGCCTCAAACATTGTCGCCATGTCGACTAACCAACCAACCAACCAGCCAACCAACCAACCAACCAGGTGGTAGACCTTTCCATTTCGCCAGCTCTTTCACTCAAACTCTCTGTTTCAATGTTTCCTCTTCACTCTTCATGATGCTCGAGGCTCAGTGTCTGTGATTCTGTCTGTGAGACTGTCTCTGATTCTACAATTCTCATGCACAAGTCTCTCTTCTCTGCTATGCTCTGCAGTGTTGGTCATTGTCAAGCAGGCCCAAGCAGGCATTGAGCATTGAGTGTATGTTTTCTCTACTTACCAAAGGGTTCTATTGTCATATTATGAAATGAAAAAATGAATGAAATTCTTTCAAGTCTATGTAAAGTCTGTCTGGCAGTAACATAATGATACTTGTTAGTGAGACATACATATCTTTAGCACTAGTATAAAGCTGCATAAATCAGGTAAATGTATATATAGATATATACTTTACCATAGTTATTTAATTCTCATCAAAACTTAACACATTGTTTTATTGTTAGAGCATTACATATTCGTTTCATGCTGCTTCTTTATAATTCACTCGCTTAACTTTTCGCATCGTTAGGTTTCTTTTAACTCTCTCTCTCTCTACTCTGCGCTCTTTTTTGTGTCTTTGTTCGCCAAATGGCCCACAAATTGGCGCATTGTTTGGGTCAAGGATGCAAGCGAATGGAAACGTCATGCTGTGTTAGTTGGGATACTTAGGGACAGAGAGTGACAGAGCGATTGAGAGAGAGAGAGAGAGAGAGAGAGAGAGAAACCTAGGAGAAAAGCAACAGCAACAGTAAAAGACAAAGATGAAGAAGAAGAAATATGCACAAAAGAATTGTGCACATTTTGGCGGCACTTGACTTGAAAGCTTTGAACTTTTAACAGGCGTTAACATTGTACTTCTCATACTTATTTCATTCATTCTTTCACTACACATTTCACCCAGTGGGGTGGCGGAGGGGTCAGTTTTTGAGTTCACACTCAAAAAATATAGCGGCAAGTGGATGATGGTGAATTTCAATGTTCGTGTCGCAAAATTCGAGTGCAGATAATGCATAAAACATGAAGAAATGTCTGGCTCAACAAAAATGTCAATAAATGCTGTAGGAGACTATAAAGGAGACAAAAAAAAATTGACAAGACGGACTGGAGAGAGAGAGAGTGAGAGAGAGAGAGAGACAGTAGAATGTTAATTTCAATCAGAAAAGATATCACGTAAATTTTTAATATGATTTTTGGCTGATAATCATATTTGATTTTTGTCTTATTAGAAAGAGAATATTATAGAAGTTATCTCTACGTTACAGTTAAGAAATTTTTTTTTTGCTCTATGAAACTTTTGTATAGCTAAAAAACAAGTTAAAATTATGTTACCAAAAAAAAAAAAAACAAATTTAATTTCATTTTATTATGTGTTATGCTCAACAATTGGCTAACGAGTATTTCGTGTAGTTTTGAAGGTTTTTACACAGTTTTTATTTGTAACACACAACTAGGACGACACGATACTATCGATCTAATTATATATTATTTTTGGCAAAAACTTCTTTGGGCGTTTTTCACCTCTATTTCTCTTTCTCTTTCTCTACTTACCTTTTGCCAGCTAATAACACAGAAAAAAAAAAAAAAAACAAGTAAAACCATTTGACCTACCCGTGTCATTAACACAGGTGTAAATGGCATGCACAACATTCCACATTCCACATATGTACATACATAGTTTGATGAGTACAGCTGCCTCTGTCCGCCCAACAAAGCAACTAACTCTCCATCAGCCCATCCTCCCTCTCACTCTCTCTCTCTCTCTTTCACTTTGTATTCTTTGCCTTTTTTGACCTCCCTCTGCTGTTTTGCAGCCTGTCTGTCGCATCATTGCAAAAGACACTCGACGTCGTCACATGATGCATCCGCTGACATAGCAAAATCCTCTATACTATTACTGTCCCCTCCCACTGTACCTCACTTCCGCCATTGAAGCGTTTGTACAACGCCCTAAAAGAAAAAAAAAAAAAATAGCAGCAGAAAAAAAAAACTGAAACGAGAGTGAATGCAGTTTTTGCTGCTGCTGCTGTTGCTGCGGCTGCTGCTGCTGCTGAGCCAAAAATAAACATGCAACGTTTAAATAGGCCGCACCAAAACTACTCAAATAGTTGCAGTTGTAGTTGTAATTTGACAGCAGTTGCTACGCTCTCAGCTATGTACATGTCTCTCTCTCTCTCGCTTCCTCTCTCTCTGAATAGATATGTATGTACGTTCTCTCCCATACTCTTGTGCTCTTCTGCAGTCGACAGCCGACAGTCGACAGTCCAAGTGCAAGAGCAAAGCCTCAGTTTAGCTTTGCTTTTATTGCTGTAATTTACGTCATGCACTGCACAACTGCACAACGAAGCTTTCAGCTCGTTTACACGTTCGCCCTCACTACTACAACTGTTCAATGTATATAAATGCCTCTCTCTCTCTCTCACTTGCTCTTGCACTCTTGCATTCAACGACAGCTTTTCTATGTTTGGCGCTTGCTGCTGAAAACTATAATATTTTTCGCCATGCTTGAGTGCTATGGCGCGCTCTCACTCTCTGTATTTACTATCTTGCTCTAGCTCTTGCTCTCGCTATCTTTGTCTCTTTTACACTAGCTTTAGCACTAGCTTTGACCATTGTAAAATGGTGTAAGTTGCATGCGCCGCTCGCGTTGTTCACAATTTGCATGCATGCAAGTGTCGCTGCTGTTGTCGTTTTACATGCTTGTGAACATGTGTGTGTGTGTCTTGTGTGTTCGTGTGTGTGTGTCTTGTGTTTTGTTTCGAGTGTAAAATTATTCATTTTTTTTTTCTAAGGTTCAGTCGCAGAGTTGAAGGTCAGTTGATGTTTTATGTCATTCAACTTGCCGTCGACGTCGTCGTTGTTGTCGTTGTTGTCACTGTCGTTGTCGTTGTCGTTGTCGCCGCCACCGTCTTCTTCGTTGTTGTTATTATTGTCGTGGCTGCTTTTACATTTTCGTCATTGCTGCGCTTTGCGCTTTTTTTTATTGCCTTTATTGTTGTTGCCGCTTATAAATGTTTGCCGCGGCGATTTTGGTTTGCGTGTCGAGCCATTCAACTGGGGCGTGGAGCTACCGGTAACCAAATCCATTCCAATTTCAATTCACATTCCCATTCTCAGTCTCAAGCTCAAGCACAAACTCATTCTCATTCCCTAAATTTGTGAACCACAAATATAATTTTCTATGCAATTTTTCAGTAGTTGCTTTTCATATGCATTACAAATGTAATGCATTGTTATGTGAAAAGAAAATGCAAAATTATATTGCAAAATTGCTAAAAATTATTATTGAAATATTTTATGTAATTATTTATTTTTATTTTATTTTATTTTTTTTTGCTTTTATGTAATAAATAAAATGTGCAATAAAATGCAATATTTTTGATAGAATATTATAGAATTCTTTCCATTGAAAATAATACTATGTAATGCAAGTAAAAATATTTTGTTTTTGCACTTTTGTTCTCTGGGGTCATTTTGTTTAGAGACGCGTCGCTTTATTGGATTCCCCTTGGACTAATAGGTTCAATAGACGATTATTGCAAATTAGTTTAGTGTATAGAAGAGAGACAGGTAGACAATGACAGAGAGAGAGAGAGAAAGACCCATTGAAGAGTGTAAGTGAGGTTATGTTCGCGTGCTGTCACGTAAACGTGATAAACAACAACAACAGAAAGAACAAAGCTTCATTCTTTTAAGGAATAATAGTACATAAAGCTAAACTTTCTATGTACAATATAATTCAGAGATTTCATTCATTTCAACACCTGACCTTTTCACTTGTTGTTTCAAAGCGTAACTTAAAATAATAAAAAAAAACAACAACAATAAAAATTGCCAAATTCCCACGAAATGAAGAAAAGTAACAGAAACAGCAACACGAAAAAGCAACAATTACAACAGTAACAATAAGACATGTGCGTTAAATGCAGTCGAAGAGCAACAGCAAAGAAGATATGAGAGAAGAGAGCAGCAGAGCAGCAGAGCAGTAGAGCCGTAGCAACAGTCTCAGTCACAGCAACAGCAGCAGTCACTGTCTCAGCAGCAGTCACCGTCGCAGCCAAAACAGGCTGAAGCATAAATTCCATTAAAGAAAAAAAAAAGGCAAGCAAGCATTAAAATCAAAAGTCACATAGCAGCGACGTTACGGCGTCGCTGTGCGCTGCTCTGGCGTTGCGTTGTGTCGCGACAGCGACAGCGGCAGCAGCAGCGAAATCAACACAAAAAGTGTGTTACAAAGTCAAAAGCACAACAAGCGGTCGGACTGTCGGACGGTTTGGTCGGTCGTCAGTCGGCGGCGCTGGCAACAACAAGTAGAGCTTAAAAACCACAACGAAAAAGAAACCAAGAATACCAGTAACAACAACAACAGCAACAACAACAACTAGTACAACCAAAAGCAGTAAGAGCAGCAATAACCAAGCAAGTCAGGCACAAACACACAATGAGCCCAAGTCAAAAACCAGTTTTTGGAAAAGTTCCGCACACTGGCCTCAAACTTAGCACTGTGTGGGTGCACAGTGTGTCGGAAATGTATGTTTTTTATTTTTTAATTGAGCTAAATATTTCAATAAGAAATTAATATATTTTATTATTTAAAAAAAAATATTATTTTAAAGATTTAGTAATAATTATACAACATAATTTATTAATTTAATTAATTAATATAATTCATAAAATGCACTTTTAATACCACAGTGCACGTCAGCAGCCGTCAATTGCCGCTGCCGCTTTGGCTACTGCATGTCTGTTGTTGTTGTTATTATTATTGTCTCTTGCGTTCGCAGTTCGCGCGAAAGTTGAGCGCAGCTTAGCTTAGTGGCAGAGCTTAAGCATTGCCAAAGTAGAAAAAAATATTGAGAAGAGCGCATGCGTCGCAAGCAAAAACAACAATAAGCACAATTGCAAGCAAGTTCGCTTTACACTCGCCCCCGCAATAGCAAACACCTAGAGCGCTCGTATGAGAAAGAGAGTGCATGTGAGAGAACAACAGTGACAGTGAGAGCAAACGTCAAAAAAAAACGTGAGAGCTTTATACGAACAGGGAGAGAGAGAGAGAACAAGACTAAGCGAGAGAGTGAGAGAGAGCAGCTCACTAGTGTATGTCTCTGAAAGCAGTAGTAGCAGCAGCAGCAGCAGCAACGGGCTAACGGCAACGGCGGCCTTTTAGTTTTAGTTTTTATGTGCGGCTCTCGTGTAATAAAAATTACATTGCGCGTCGTTTATGTCGTTGAAAAAGTGCAGAACAAATAAAAACACAAAGAATAGAAACAAAATTTTGTGCTAGAAATATACATGCAAAACGTAAAGTGAAAGAAATTTTTAGTTTAATTTAAAAAAAATATAATGCTATTCACATGCCCAGCGACTCTGATTTTACCTTTGTGCGTATGCGTGTTCCTCTATTTGTGTATGTGTGTGTGTGTGTGTGTGTTTGTGTACGTGAGTGAACGCGTGCATGTGAATTTGTTTTTGTTGAGTGTGCGTTAAATTCATTTCAATTTGAGTTTCTGTAACAAGAAACACACAAATAAACAAATTAGTTAAATGTTTTCAAATATTACACTTACAATTGGCATAAAGTTCATAAATCAAATACTTTAAAATATATAATGGATACCAACATATACATAAATGCATACATACATATATATATGTGCATATATTACTGCATATGTGTTTATATATATTACATTTCTAAACAACTACAAAAACTGTGCCGTGCCAAGTGTTATTGTTGTTTTTGTTGCATTTGCTGTTGTGCGATTGAGTGACGTTGCAGCTCTCCCTTTCCCACCCACTAAACAATTCCATGCATTCTTCTTGGCGCTTGTTTACTCCGTGAGAGAGAATGCCGCTGCCGTTGTCGTTGTCGTCGTCATCGGCGTCGTCGTCGTCGTCATCGTCGTTGCCATCAACTGAAACTGAGAGCAAAATTGAGTGCAGCGACTGTAGAATGTGCGTGCAATTGTCGTTTTTTGTTCTTGTTATTACTGTGCTCGTGTATTGAAGCTGCTGACATTACCTTCCTCCCTTTTTGACACCCACACACGTCACTTTCATGCAGTTTCTTGGCGCTTGTTTACTCTCTCACAATTCTGCTCTCAGAGCATAATTTGGCAATGGAACACTCAAAAGCAAAAGCAACAATAAATCAAAGAGTGCAATGTGTGCGTTTTGTTGTTCTGTTCGGTTCTGTTTTGTGTTCTGCTGTGTAAAGCAGCGCGTGCAATGTTTATCAAAATCACAAAAATAGCATTTTTATGCAAAAATTAACGAGTGCGAGAACATTGAATGCAATTTTCATTCAAACATTTTGCTGTGCTATGTGTTTTTGTTCGACATTTTTTTGTCGCCTGCCAATAAATTTTTGCTGAAATGCACGTGTCTATGTGTTGGTTATAGGCGGGTTAAATGGGAAAGGGGTTAGTCGGCGTTGCCATCTGACTGAGACCCAAATTGCATAGACAGCAAAGAGAATTATAGAGTGAGAGAGGTGTGTTGGGGGTCGAGAGACACCGCTCTCAATTTGCAAGCATACTCTCTCTCTCTCTGAAGTTCTGCTGCTGGAAATTATTCGCGCTCTTTTCTAATCTCGCTCTTGCTCTCTCATTCTGTCTCTCTCTCTCTCGCTCTGTCAAAGTGCAATGGCGCACAGTGTGTTAAATGTCATTTATATTATGATTATTTAAAAATTGTATAGACATTAAAGTGTCAAAAAATGATTGATTGATTGATTGACTGTCTGTTGTGTTGCGTTTTGTATTTCCAGATTTTGGTGATTTTTTTTTTATTTCCTTTGACAAGCTTGGCAATTAAATAAACATAAACAAAAGTAAACAAAAATTTTCAAAATTCAAATACTTGGATTGTATAAGAAATTAAACTGCATGCAAAATTGGTAAGTAATATTAAAAAGTGATTATACAAATGTATTTATTGAGAAAGTCATAATAAATCTTCTTAAAATTCACTTTTATTTCTATTTATTATTATAAAATTAGTATCATCATAAAATATTCATTAATTGTAATATATATACAATATATTTTATGACCTCATTTTGTGCCGCATTCAATAAGCTAATGCTAATTAATAATTTCAATTCAGCATTTTTTTTTCCTCAATATTACTGAGATGATTTTCACTCAAATGTAGAAAAGAAGTGTAGGAAAAACTGAAACTCTTTTTCGCTAATTGTAAATGCACATAAATTGCAGCTGTTTTATTGTTGTTGTTGTTGATTGTTTGTTGTATTTTTATACCCTGTACCCATTGAAAATGGGTAAAAAAGGGTATATTAAGTTTGTGCAAATGTGCGTAACGGGCAGAAGGAGGCGTGGCAGACCCCATAAAGTATATATATTCTGACTCAGGATCAATAGCCGAGTCGATTTGGCCATGTCCGTCTGTCTGTCCGTCGTCCGTCTGTCCGTCTGTCTGTTTGAACGCAAAGAACTTCTAAACTATAAGAGCTAGAGACACCAAATTTGGTATGTAGCTTCCCAGATAGCATAATTCGGTCGAGTTTATTTCA
>JBAMBR010004851.1:0-23909 GCA_037044475.1 Zaprionus obscuricornis | reverse complement strand
GCCTCACTGAAGTATGTTGAGGTCACGTGATGATATATATATATATATATGATATATATATATATATATACGTATATATTGTGAACAAGGGAATCTCTGTTGAGGAGCGAAAAAATATTTGTAAACTATTTTTAGATAGAAAAATGTATACATAGATGGGTACCTTAGTTGGAAGAGCTCACTCCTCCTTAATTCCAGGAAGACATCCCATAAGGTACAGCTCCAAATCCAGAGGATAGTTTGACTAAAACAGTTTCTGAGGATACTATACGCCATGTCATAAAAATTGCATTAAACTTGAATTTTGGATCCAGCAGCCCAACAACCCTTTTAAATAAATTTTGCTACCCCTCCCCCTCTATTATTTATTAGGGTTATTCTATACAAGTTGTAGTTGCATATGTCTATTGATTGAATTGTCGTTATTTAGCCAGGTTTCAGAAGTATAGCAGGACAATCCTGTATATTAACACAGTAATGTAAGTAAATAAGACTTAACATAAGAATGTTATGTTACGAAAAATGGCAGCTGATCTTCGTGAGCGAAGTGTCAGTTGAAATTGTACAAGCACACCAATTGTGTCAAATAATAAAAATAATTAAAGACAAACTTGCAGTTTCAACTTATGTATTGGTGATGGCGCGAGTATACGTCAATTAGGCAAATGTTACTGTAGCAAATAAACTGACTGAATTCGATTTGTTTTTGTTAAGATTAGTTTCACGAATCAATGTTAAGAAGGGGAAACAACTTACATGATTGTTGAAGTTATGTAAAAATTATAATTTCTAACAATTTAAGAATAACGGACAACTTTGAAATGTCACTATAGTTCTTAACATTTATTTCCCCTCTTATAGGGAATTAAATATAATCCTTTCCAAATATTTTAAAATAACAAAACTACATTAGGCCAAAGTGAAAATAATGGTTTAAGAACATTTAAGTCACCTAACACCATACTTTCAGAAATTAAGGAATTTAAAATATAATTTGAAGTACTTATCCGGATGGGATAAGGTTGCCTAAATAAATAAATCTTAACGAATAAGTTGCTTAAAGAAGTCAGTCAAAAGTCGTTCATAGCATAACTTGTTCCAAAGATTAATGATGCAGAAATAGTTTATTGTGAATATTTCGAGTTAACGAAACCATACAACATAGGGAGAGTAGTCCGAGGACGGATACTATAGATAGAAAAATTAGTTGAAAGTGGTACATGCTAGCTAGTTACATATATATTAATACCACTAAGACTTAGTTTTCTATATTCTTGGAGCCACATTGAAATAGTTCTCCGTAGATGGAGAAGACAATGGCTAAAAGTATCTTTATGTAGAGATTTAAAAGTTTACAAGTCCTCTTACATTCTGTTTTTTGGCTTATCAGAAAATAAAGAAGGTTGGTTAAGCCCTCTAGTAGGAAGCTTAAAGGAGTTTCTCACCTTAATATCGAATTACTTTATTCGATATTGCATATTGCATATTATATTATATGCATATTGCATATTATATTATATGCATATTGCATATTCTCTGGCCAGAATTCTTTGTTACAAGTATTAGCAAATACTTCTGAAGGAACCCGTATTTCTAGTTTAAATTAAATTTGGTTACATTAAAATTGACTATATGTTTAGTCCTTACAAAAGCTTCTACATCATCCGATGTTATATCAGAGGCAATTCTGGAAATAAATATTTTTTTATATTATAGGCTTATAAGCAACAATTGAAATAGATCCATTATCGGCTTCTACAAGAGCTAATAGCCTATTAGTGTCTGCAGAAAAGTTAGTAGACCGAATTTTATCGGTGGTACGAGGCAGTACTGAGACAGACCTGAAAAACGCGCAAGAACGGGAGAAGTAGCTTCTGTCGATATGAATATTTATCCGCATTGGTGATTAAAACAGGAATTGGGGACTGGAATTATTATTATGTATGTTGGTATCGGACACTGTAGAAGATAGGCTTGATCTTAGATCACTGTGTGCTGCAGCAGTTATTATGATGTCATCCATGTAGATGATAACATAATAATTTACCAGATCCCCGAATACCTGCATTAATAATAGTTGAAAAACAAATCGCTCGTTTCTAAGTCCGAATGTCGTAGACAAACTCATATTAGGCATCCGGCGTCACTCGCTGTATACTTAATAGAATCCGCATTTAAAGCAATTTGCAAGTATCCACTGGATATATTTGAACATGTTGAATAAAAAATTAAAAAGAGACAAGGGTCATTTAGCAAGTGTTCGAAGCGGGTGCGTAAAAACACGTAGGTCGCGTGCAACCGACAGAAAATACCCTGTACTCTAGAATAAAACATAGCTGTATCAAATAAACCAATTCTGACTCGCTCGCTCACTTGCTCTGCGTACGCGATACAGAAGTCAACAAATCAAATTTGGTCTCTTTGGCCCTTCTGGCTTACAAGTTCTTTGCGTTCAAGCAGACAGACGGACATGACTATCACTCAATTTTGAACACGTGATCGACCACAAACAATTGGAGGGCATTTTTAAACCGACATTAAGGCCCTCAGCGCATTGGAACGTCTAAAGTCATATAATTAAAACAAAAACTTCGCTAACTCACTATCCCAACTTTGTAGGTTATCATTATCCACATCTTGTAATCGAGTGGATTACCATATACTACGGGTGATTGAGAACGATATTCAATATTTGAGGGGTAACCGTGTACTCATTCCCTCAGTACTTCGAAGCCGTACTTGAGCTAGCTCAAAAAGACTACCCTAGAGTGTCAGCAATTAAGAGACTCCACCTTATTTTCCTAATGTTAATGAAGAAGTTGGAAATGTGAATAGGTCCTTGGCCAATAAATAGCTCTTGAAAAAGTAGTTTTTTTTCGCATAAGTCAGCTCCATATTTTCAAGAAACCGAATTTAAGATAACATAATACAAATTTTGGTAAAAGGAAGAACATCTCACGTCAAGAATATACCGACAGCCGCTAATGAACTGGAAACATCCTTAAACTCTTCTTTAAACAGTTATAAATGTGAGATAACATCTGAATCAATTACATTTGCAGAATTTTGTATACGCATTGGTAATGGGCTAAATAACAAAAGCAACGTCTCGGACGAAAGCACGAACTGTTGTCAACTTCGTTCGTTTTGTTGCAACAAGACATTTCCGGCATTCTTTTTGGTGCGACAGTGTACACATAAGATAATTATTTGTATTCGTCGCATGCAGATAAGATAATTATTTGTATTCGTCGCATGCAGACGTGTAATTATTGCGCTCCAATAAACTAAATCATTGACTGAGTGACCTAAAAAATGTTAAGAAGCTGCGAAAAGACACTTAGTGCGATGATTCGCACACATTGGTTAATTAAAAGATTTAATTAACAATTATAACTAATAAAAAGTCTTAAAATTTAAATATTAATTTTCATATTTACAGTAAATCAAAACGAAATACGTATGCAGAGACAACGAGAACAAGACGAGCGTCGACTCTCTTCGCAACGTAACATCGGGTGCTTCTCTCTCAAAGAACCAAATTGTGCTAATTTAAATCGAGTACGGTCAATTACCCCGAACCCGAACAACAAACTTTTGGAATTAGCTGTCTTCTACGCCGAGCGCAACTGCAATAACAACAGCAAAGTGAAACAGTATGGAGTGAAGCAAGTGAAACAATGGATCGCCACATTTAAATCAAAAGAAATTCGATCCCCTTTACCTCAAAGCCAAAAGTTAGTCGCAGCAATTCAAATGCATCAGAAACCCCCAATAACACCAATAGATTTGCAATTCTGGCAGAAAACGAACCTTTCTCAGAGCCAGTAGGCGAAAGATAGAAGCAACAACATCCTCCAATTTACATACGAGAGAAAAGTTGCAGGATCCTCGTAAATGAAATTTTTCAGCTTATTGGAAAAGACAACTTTTATGTGAATCCCCTGAACAAAAGTTCAGTAGAAGTCGGAAGACCACTATTGCTTTTTTCGGTCTTGGTTCACCTGGGCTCTTCCATTGGGACTATTGGGCTTTGGTTTCGATATCATAACCATATAGCCATGATTCGTCACCAGTAATGACCCTTTTGGCTAAATCTGGGTCGTCGTTGACGTCATTCAACAGATCTTGTGTGATGCTAATGCGACGGTTCTTTTAGTCAAAATTCAGCAATTTCGGAACAAACTTCGCTGACACACGACTCATGCCCAAAACTTTTGAAAAAATTTCATGGCACGGGCCAAGCGATATACCGACATCTTCAGCAACTTCTCTGATAGTGATTCGACGATTTTCCAAAACAATTTTCTTCCTGCTTGGGCGTCCAGAGCGAGGCTCGTCATTGGCCATCTTGGAAGAGTTTGTACCACTTGTAAACATTTTTTTTACTCAGAACAGTTTCACCGTATGCCACTGTCAACAGTTCAAGTGTTTTGGAGCACAAAATTTGCTGCAAATCCTTTGATCCATATTTTTCGATAGCAAAAAATCGCCGAGCACGCAAAACAACTTGTAACTTTTACGCCTCTCATAACCAAACAAAAAAGGGGATTCAATTGAAACTTGCTACAGATGTTAGGGAAGAGTGTACCAACATAACAAAACAAAAAAATCAATAGTCGGAAATATGTTGCCCGCGAAATTTGAACCTTACACCTTACTTTTTGAATGCACGTCGTACATAAAATACCATAAAATACAAAATACAACAAATACCATAATATTAAAACTCGTGTAATTTGAATTTTGATTATTGTGAAATGCGGCCGTGCGTGTAGTTAATATTTTATATTAGTAGAGTGCGAATATATGGTAGGTATTAATAAATTTTCCTCATTCATATAAATTCATATTACAAAAATAACAAAATTATTATTATTAATAGATTGCCTAAAAACCTGGTAGACTTGAACAACGGATAACTTATGCAACTTAATTGTCAGACGTTAAGAAGACAAAATGCTTGCAAAAAATTCCAATCTTCAATAAAAGAAAGAAAAAAGTAAAAAATATGCCTTTTATGAATTATTTTATGAATTAAGTATTAAAATTATAATAAGAATAAAAAGAAAATGAAATATATTACTACTATAGCATATACAAAGCATATTGGCGCTCGATTACTTCGCTGATTACAAGTTATGCATTCTTTCGCGGCCATGCATATTGCATAGTAATATACGCAGTAATCGATGCTTTCTGTACACAAGGTTTCAAAGTAATCGACACTGAATCGGTCTTTCTAATCAACATTTACCGCTTGGCGGTAAATAAATGAGCGGTGACGTAACAGAGTCCGGCAAGTGTGAACTGAGCAACGGACAAGGGTGGGTGTTAGTTGATATTTAACAAGTGTGACGCAGTTACAATCAATTAAACGAATAAATAACGTGTTTAAATTCTAATATAATCCATCCTTATTTAGGCAGATTTTGGGGTAATACACCGCCTATTTTCTAATTAAGGGGCATGTATAAGGTCTTATTATATTTCATTTTAACAACTTATCAACTAAATCATTTTTGCATGGACTCAATGGATATGGCCTTCTTTTAACTTATTTTTCTTGGATCAATTAATCTAATTTTCATTTCGTTGATTCTAACTTTTGTACATGGAATACATTTTATAATTTAAATTTGCAAACAATGAATTTAGTTGATATTTCGCTAAGACAACATCAGCTTTATTTCCTTCTTCTTCTACGGTTTCCTTGAATGGCATTACATTTCCGGAGCTGATAGGAGATAATTAAAGTGCTTTGAATGCTGACTAACTTTTGACAAAGGAGTTTATGTTTTTCTGTTTCGACAGTGTGCATGTAGGATCGCATCATTCCTTCATCCTTCTTTCTTTATAGCAAAGATCACCGTGTGGTCTGGAAGTTTGTGTGAAAGCCTTAATTCTAAACATATTTAACATATCGTCGTATGCAGACGTGTTTTTAATGAGCTCGGGAAAATAAAATAAATTACACAAGCTTACAGCGTAGTGGGTGACATATTAACTAGTATATAACGCAAAAAGACGCTTAATGCGATGAAATCGCACAAAATATTTATTATAATTAATTAATTATTCCCTAATTGAGAACGAGAGAACTGCTGGCACAACTAGCACAATAGTCTCCCTAACTACTGCGGCAGCAACAACAACATCAACTGCCACGGTATCGGCTGCCCGTTCCATCCAATCGTCTTCAGCAAATGGTCTTTTTGTGCCTTCGAAATAACAGAAATAACTAAGGCAATGTATGAATTATCAGGAGTATGGCCATACACGGTTATATTGTACACTGTGCCCGGTGTGAATGAGCTTCATGCCCAACGAGCAAAGACGATCCCAGCACCAAAAGGTTCAGCAACTGCGGTGGTAATCACACCGCTAATTACAGAGGTTGCCCAATATACAAGGAGTTGAAAATACGTATCCATCTGCGAGAGGCTACACCCCGCTCGGCTAACATTCAGTTTATACCATCTAAATCAACCCCAAATGTAATTTCGACAGCAGCGAGATCGTCATTCGACTCCAAATCCCCAACAGGGAAAAACGTGACATATGCCAGCGCTTTAAAATCAGGACTGGATCCTAATCGCTCAAAGACATTGCACTCAAAAGCACTTCTCCTAGACCCAAACACGACCAAACATCATCAGCCAATGGAGCAGCCACAAAGCAGCTTTGAGGCTAACCTTCAGCAAAGCCTAACGGAGTCATGTGGACAACCATGCTGGATCTAATGAGTAATCAAAACATACTGACACAAATATTGGTACACACCAGTCCAAATAATCCAAATATGCGGATATCTACGTGGAATGCTAACGGCGTTTCACAGCATAAACTTGAGCTATCCCAATTCCTATTCGACAAACATATCGACGTAATGTTGCTAAGAAACACATCTCACAAATAAATATAATTTTAACTTAAGAGGCTACTCCTTCTACGCTACAAGCCACCCCGATGGAAAAGCAAACGGTGGAACTGGTATTTCGATTATAAAAGGCATCGACCACGATTCCCCTGGAAGACCAACATACCCGAAAAAAGTGCCTGATTTAATTGATAAAAATATTCCAAAGAGCCTGATTAGTTCCGAAAGTCTTTCGGATCTCTCATCTGTTCTTATTAATCTATTCCGTCATCCAATAACCGAAGATCGACCGAATAGATAGACTTCACACAAAACCAATTGGATCTGTTACAGGATATACTTAATCTAGTATATTGATTTAAATCCTGTACTCAACGTTGAAGCTGATATCGACAACTTTGTCGATACAATGGAGGTCGTCATTTGTCTCCGCTGCTCGCGTTTCAACTCCACAAACATTAAGAAGAAGACAAATCAAGAAATGGAGCAGCTAGTACTCGAAAAGCAACGACTACTACGTGAATGGCCGGTTAAAAAAAGCCCACCGCAAACTCACCAAAGCGCTAAAGCAACATGAAGCAAAAACCCAACATCGATATATAGAACATTTATCAACATCTTCTACAAAGCACTCTCTGTGGAGAGCTCATCCAACACTATGCTCACCGACAGAAACTGTGAGCATAGTGTTGGAACCCAGAATAAAATCCCATCACATAAATTTGAATTTCCTGAAAAACACGGAACTATAGAGAAGGTCAATCGCATAACTTTTGAAATACGAACCGCATTCGAAAAACGAGAATATTGATCTGCAATATTTTTAGGTGTATTCCAAGCATTCGCTAGAGTTTGGTTAGAAGGTCTAATGCACAAGATCAGAACAACACTTCCTAACAATACGCATAAGCTACTGGAATCTTACTTATTCGACAGGAAATTCGCAGTGAGATGCAATTCTGCTGTTTCTGACGATTACACAATTGGAGCTGCCCAACGCTATATGTCCTCTACACTGCAGACATCCCAACAAGTAGACGGCTAATACCATCCACCTTTGCAAACGATAGGAGGTGACATATATAGGAGTACACCTCGATAGAAGGTTCACTTGGCGGAGGTACATCGAACCCAAGAGAACACAACTAAAACTAAAAGCCAATAGTCTTCACTGGCTTATCAATGCTCGGTCTCAGTAGCAATATCTTGGAGCCGTCAATGCATATTTTAATTAATAGTTGGTCCACCTCTATGCACCAGCTATTGGATCCCCAAGATGTTGGAATATTAATAAAGTTCTCCCGGGGGATCATGTAGTTTATTGCATTGAGAACTACTTCGCCGATAGGTCTGTGTGTAAAAGGCATAGGCGTTGCGCTGTCGTCCATAATGCAGGACTAAATGTTCAGTGGAAGGACTCCAACGATTGTTTCCAGTGCGTTAGTTAGAATCGATCTTAGGGCCCCTCCTTGTGATGGTACATTGAATTCGTACAAGATCAGTCTGCTCGTTTGCTATGACTGTCCTCACGTCAACAACACGTCAAATTCAGCAAAATTTTAGTATATAGTTTGGAAAAAATCATCCCATTTGCATCAAAAGTATCGAAAGTCATTTGTTTCAATGACTTTGTCAGTAAATATCCTAGGTGTATTGAATGGTGTATTGTGTGTTGAATGCAGAAATTTGACATTTGGTCAATATATAAATGAATAAATCGCAAGCAACTCTGCATCAGACAAGTGCAATGAAAATCACCAGATTCCCTGTATGTGAAGCCACGTAATTTGGTCGGAAGAAACTATCAGATTTTTTTGCATTAAAATTGTGCATGGTCTGATCATTTTCAGCTACATAAAATCGAAAGTAAGATGCGGAAATGCCATAAATAAGCGATTTGGAATAAAGTTGAATAAAATGAGACTCGTTTTCGATGTAGCAGCGGAAGTGAATGGTATTTCTTTACATATAAAACTATGGAAATGAGTAAGGTGAAGTGGAGATTTACAAAATGCAAGTATTAATATTCAGAGCTTCATGTTCGCCTTGCTGCGTACAATATGTTAGAAATGTTAATTCGCAAATGCGACGAATCATAAACAAACCGTGATCAATGCTATAATAAGAAACGATTATTTCGACATTGTGGCAAAGTTTTGACGATGAAAAGAAGGAGGCAGCTGAAAGCTTAAGAAATCATATTTTGTGACAGCTGACAATAAATGCACACAAATATATAGAAATATATGTGTATGAGACGTATAAGTGGTCACTAAATTAATGCAGATAGCTTAACAAACAAAAAAGTTGTTCCTACAAATACTTCATTGTCGACTGAGTGTTCCTATGGCAGCTATATGATAAAGTAGTCCGATTTGGATCAAATGAAAGTATGTAAGTTGTTACTAAACGCAAAAGCGATTTTTCCTCTCTTTTGGGTAGTACATAATCTTTTGTTGGGATGTCACGCTGCATTAGCCAATTTAAAAATTAAACCAAAAAAAGATCTAGGATTATTAGTATATGCAACCCGGGTGTATAAAGATTCATAATTCTTGGTGGCCTTTATGTAACCTAATACTCTTCTTACGGTGATCCAGTGTTCTCTGGCATATTTTGACTTATGTTAGTAAGCGTTTTACTGCATGAGCGATATGAAGACGCGTCAATACCGCTACGTATATTTTTCCTGCAACTATACTCTGGTACGGTATCTTTGAAATATCCGTTTCATCTTTTTCAATTTTCAAGCAAATTTAGGTTGATAACTTCTCGCCAACATAAATAGGTTCACTTGCAGGATTGCAGTCTTCCACGTTGAACTGATTTAATTATGTACCTTGCTGGACAACTCGAACTTCAAGTGGCTTAACAGTTGCTTGTCATTTGTACGATACGTATAATTTTAAAATGATGCTGGTAATTTTTTTTCTACTGGATTTTTCAGATATTCTTCTCGGTTCCGCTACTTCAACGTTAATCTAATGACATTTTTCTGAGATTGCTTCCACTTGATACAGACTTCGCAGACTGGCGACTGATTACAGCTTTCTGTTTTACCATCTTTCGGTCCATTTCATTTAGGTGATCGATATTTTCACGCCACTCCTGAGTACTACGCATAAGCAGGTACTTGACCCTTTTCGTTAAGTGGGTATGTGTGACGTTTGATGCTCTCAATATGTATTCATCTACCCTTCCTTCGTCTGCCTGTTACACACATCTGCTCAAAGCTAATTAAAAGAATTCAGCTAATAATTCAGTTTTAATATTTACGCGACTAGTTGGTTAAGAGAATTCAATATCGTGTTGGTTTTGTAACCAACTGAATTTGGCAGCTTTGCAATTTCTAGTATGCCTAAAACATTTCTATTTAAATAATTGTCGGTTTACGTTGTAATCATCTTAATTATTAAATTAGATGGAACGTAAGTTGTGTATTTAAGAATGCGCGCCGAGCTCATTTTCGAACTTGCGATGTCTATGAGAACAATGTAACCACAAATACTTTTGAATTATGCCGCTAGGTGGATAATTGAACTAAATTAATGTTGACGCCATCTAGTGTTAAATTTTAGTATTCTTAAGGATACCTCTATTGTCAATTCTTGGAATTTATTTTGGTGGTGGTTGATTTAGAATAATAATGATTGAAGAAGTAGATAAATAAATGTAGAAAATCCCATTATTTTATTAATGAAACTGAAGGGATTTAATTGTAACCTTATTTGGACAATTTGGCCAAAGTTTCTCATCTGTGTTGTGAATCCATAAAAGTCTCTTTTGTGGTTCCGATCTAAGATAAATTGTATCAAAATAAAAACAGTTTAATATATTATAATATTATTATATATATATATATCTATATGTATCTATATAAAAAATATATATAAATATATTAGTTTAAATAATTTTAAGTGTAAATTAAACTAAAAGAAGCTAAAAGATTTGGATGTACATGGATAAATAATTTTGTGTTTGTAACACCATGCGGTGGTATTAAATTCAATTTGATTGAAACATGAAATCTGTGAAATATTTAAGAATTAACGCAGAGTGTATAATTCATTCAAAGCATTCTATAAAAAGTTACAACAAGTTAGACCTGCTACAGAAAACTTGACTTAAACTTGGACATATATTTAAATATTGCTCCACATATGTTCACTTACATACATTTATTTGAATGATGTACTTATTCATGAGCGATACTAATAAAATGTACTTAAATTGATGAAAATGGATATTCGATTTCTACTTATTACTACTCTTTAGAGGCCAAATTGATATCAGTAGTAATACAAAGTGCAAAAAATGTCAAAGGGCGGAGCTTTAGGTTTTCGATTAATCAGTGATTGGTTCTCAATCCGGTGTGCGAGTCTTTGATTGGTCCCTGTGTTTTGCGCACCCGAAGCGGTTTTCGCTCTTTTTGGTTGCAGGGAAAAACTGAAAGAGAAGCAAACTGTGCGTGTGCGGTTTTCATTCGCATGACGAAGCATCACGTCATCGTCTTAACTGCAACGATTTCCGAACTACTCTCTTAAAATACGTTGAGAGCCGAATGGCATAAAGCTTGCACTCGCAACAAATTGCAGTTCGTTGAGGTAGAAGTGGAATCCAATTGAATTCAGTGACAATTGAACATTGCCACGCTGTGGTGGTGGTGGTGGTGTTTACGTTGTCGCGTTACGGTTCCATTTGTTCTCACTTGAAGTACAAATGCAGTTATCGGTTATCGGTAATCGACAGTCGATAATTGTTTACCGCTTATGAACGTAACTTAAGTTGTAATAAAAATTAAAAACATAAAGTATAAAATACAAATTAATAAATGCTAAATAAGAAAGTGCTTCAATGTGAAATGAAAGACAGAGACACCGAACAAATAATGTTAATTCAGACGGACCTATGAAAGCTATTTCACAATAATTTTGATCTTCTACAGAAATTAGATAATTTTGATTAGTTTATTGAAGTATTCAATAACAATTCCACAAATATTAAGATGCTATTTAGTATTGCAATAATAAATATAAATATTCAGTCAAATTAGAATGTGACAGTTATATGAAAACAAACACATTTCTCAAAGTGCCATATACAAATTACAAATAGCCTAGTCAAATCACTTAAAAGCATCAAACATAAAAGCACCGTATGGAAAACCAATTGAGAATCTTGTAAACTTAAGGTAAGTTGCAAGGAAAAAAGCAAATTTTTTAATAAAAATAGGAAGTAATAAGTGAAATGCATTTCTATAACTTGAAATTTCCTTAAAAATTATTTGCATACATATATATATTCAGTGCAGATCATATGTTATAAGGTTTCAAGATTGCAATTTAATTTGCTATTATTTCATATAAAACATAGTGCTATTTGGGAAATGTTGAACTGTGGGACCTGTTCTGTACCTGTTACCCCTTCACGAAACGTAGTTGCAATTCACCACTGCGCGCAAGCATTGAACGCGACAGGTGCATTTGCCACGCAGGCAACTCCTATGTATGTAGGTAGGTTCCTAGCTCAAAGACTGGTTTCTGTAATTACGATCGCAGTCGATGGTTAGCGGACTGTTAAAAATTTATTTTCTATCTAAAAAAAAGCCCGGCGTGATTTTATAGTATGTATGTATATATATATATAAATATATATGTACAAATTTATTATTACATATATATATATATATATACATATGAATAAGCATATACACGATCAGTTTTAATTCAGTTTACACTTCAGAGGGTATACAATTTTCGAAGCAGGCATGGTTGCTTTTCAGTATTGTATTTGTTGCTCTTTTCAATTTGTTATTATAAATGCTCTCTTGAAATCCTAATGATGTTACTCCATACATCTGTCAGTGAGTTTGCATCCTTATACTTCGATTGTTTATTTGCGATTGTTTAAGAGTGTCATCTGGGAACACCATAAATTGTGAGCTTGGATAACACATGTACTTGTAATAAGGGTCTCGGCACATCAAAGAGATAATCAAGAACAAAAACAATGAGGCAACAAACACACACAATGTGTTACAATGCTTTACCGTGAAAGATATGCTTTCAACTGGTTAGAGTTTGACGTAGACTGACATAAACTCTCGACAGGGAAAACATGACAAGTCTACGATTTTGATAATTACAGGATAGAGGATAATTCGTAATGCCGGAATTAAAATTCTTTTTCGATTAAAAACTCAATTTTCGACCAGTTATTCTTACGGCAAATTTGGACCAAATTTAGTTCAACATTCATTAGTAATAAAGAATTATTATAATAAAGAATTTATATTTGGCATGACAAAAATGCCATACCAAGATTCATTGAGATAGTTTTAAAATTGAGAGACTAGTTTTAGCTTGTGTTGCAACAGACGGTTTGACAGGTTTGCTGATCAAGAATATATAAACTTTATTGGGTTTGCCACGTTTGGTATGAAGCGTTACATGCATTGACCTATGAATACGTAGTAAACAAATAAGAGTCAATAATCAGAGGATGATTGCATTATTACTTTAATACTTCATAAAATCTTAACCTGTGCTCTTACTTTATATAGTCTTAACTTGGCCCGTTACACCCATTCCCGTAAGTACCTCGATATCAGAGACATTAAGACTTAGTAACTTAAAAAGAGTGTTTCTATTATCTGGGGGCAGTTCAAGCTTGCCTCTGAGTATTGCAAACAAATTCGTCATTACATCACTTGGATACGGAGTATAGTAGATTCTCTCAAAAGCATTTCTTGAAGCCATCTGTTTAATGGACAATAATAAATGATTGAACTTTCCACTGATCCGTCCAATGTTCTACTTGAGCCATTTCATTATCATATGTTGGAATGTGTATGACTGCAGTTTAGGAAATCTTTGCAATATTTAACTGGATTATAATTTGTCAAAGCAATCAATATATATTGCTGATAATGTTAGAGTTTGGATGTATGGTACCATGCGATTGAAAACTCTCGACTCTACTTATATTTGATCAAGGACTATAATCATTTTTGAGGTTCAATAAAAGCTTACATAAGTGATTATCGCATTGAAGAAGGTGACATCTGCTTAAAATCTTGATAGAAAATAAATCGGCAAAAATTGTTAAAAATAGCTACTTAAAAAGCGATTATGAAATTATGAAACAAGAAACGATTCTTTGGTAAGTTAATCATATACAGGACGTAAGTTGTCCTTGTCCACTTTGGTACCGGTTTAATATTACAAATAGCTATCATGCAAAAAATAAAGTTTATGAAAGAACAAGGGTATGATATCTTCGGCGTGACAAGGTAATGTTATTTTCTTGTTTTTATTGTCCCTTATTAAGCCAAAGCTGAAACCAAAATGCGTGTGTATGTTATGTTATGTGTTCAAAGTTGGCGAGTACTGGTCTATTGAGCAAATGCTTCTAAAACGTGTTTTGGAATAGATTGATAAAGCCAAATGTGAATCGTTTTACCGTCACTCCAACTCTTGCACGAGCGTAGATGGGATTCGTTTTATTCGATAATTTTGAATCATTTTGAAGATGCTAAATTTAAATTTTAATTCTAATATTCATTTCAATAAATAAAATATAAATAAACATTAAAATCTAAAGTTCGTTTAAAATTTGTTAGATCAGTAAGAAAACCGTCAATCTCTCAACGTATCAGTCCTTTACTACTTCCATGGCAAACGTTCCAGAGACTATAGTGACTCAGGCTGCGTGTGAGACAAGTGATCTGCTTGGAACCGGGAGAGTAAAACTTCGGAATGCGAATGCTCGCAATACAAAACATGGAAAACTAGTTGGTGGTGTTGGCTGATGCGATGCTGTTGTTGTTTTTCCAGTGATTGTTGTAGCTGCCGTCTCAAAAATAAATACATTTGAAATAACAACAGGTGAATGCGAATGCGAATGCGAACTCAAACGAATGTGAATACAAGAAATCAAATCTCTCTCGTACAACATTGTTGTTTCCTGTTTCTTCAGGACAAGCCAAGATTCGCATGATCTTTACCTACACTTCACGTTGGTTGTGTTTTTCATTTGTGAGGCATTTGCTTACGAGAGTCACTAAGTATATCGTATAGTATAGTATCTGTTCGATCTCAGGATTATGTCTGCCATACTACCTGTTCTGCATTATTATATTTGGCTTATATATGCATATGTTGATTGTATTATAGTAGTACTTTATAGTATATACATTTCGTTATGTTGTGTTATTAAAAGCGGGCAGAGTAGCTATTAAGTGCATACATATATTAATGGTAATTTTAAATGGTGCAATGTGTATCAGGTATAAATTATGTAAAAGATGTATAATTTTGACAAAATTTAAAAAGTTATCTTCGGTGTACCCACTGCAAGGGTATAAAAAGGGTATAATACTAAGTATATTAATATTGCTCATATACTTGAAATATTATATTGTACTGTCTGCAATTTACTATCGGATAACTGCTTTGTATATGATTATCATTTGTTAAGATTTATTCAATTAGTCATATTATACTAAACACAATTTACAGCTGCTTGCTTCTTGACCGTTTTGTGATATACCAATTTGATTTTGAACAAAACTTGGGTTTGTCTTTCTTAATTAATGCTATTCTTAGCTTAAGCCTATTATTATAAACTCAAGTTATGTGCAATAACTATATTGCAAGGAGTTGTTATCTTAAAAATTGATATGTGCTTTATATGTATGGAGCTGCTTTATTCCCTAGTTTCTATAAAGTTTTTATATTTATACCCTGTACTCATTGAAAATGGGTGAAAAGGGTATATTAACTTTGTGCAAATGTGCGTAACAGGCAGAAGGAGGCGTGGCAGACATAAAAAGTATATATATTCTTGCTCAGGAGCAATAGCCGAGTCGTCTGTCTTTTTGAACGGAAAGAACTTCTAAACTATAAGAGCTAGAGACACCAAATTTTGTAGGTAGGCTCAATATAAAACAGTCCTGAATCGATTGATTAAGAAATAAAAAAATTATTAAACAATTAATTTTCGCGGTTAAATCAGTTGAGTTAGCACAATGTTTTCATATACATATGTGTTTTCATACATACAAACGCACGCAAGAGCAGGTCAGTATGAGTGAGCGATCCTGTACGAGCGAAAGAGAGCGAGCACGTAGCGCGAGTAGTTTCATAAGAATTTCTTTGGTACATAACATGAGTACAGTTATATTTTATTCAAGGGTGCTGGGTATTTTACTGATGGGTGCACACGACTGTAGTCTTCCCTACTTGTTTTGATTAGCATAAGTAGTCCAGTCAAAAAATCCATGCCGTTTGTTTTTCAAGCTTGGTCTAAATCTGACTACCGAAAAAGACCGGCAAAATAAAGAGTTTATATGAAGAACATTTTGTATACTTCGGCAAAATAAGATAACTTTAGTTTCACTTTAAATATATACGAAAATTGTTTGTGTAATGTGTATAAGGTAATATAGCAACTAGATAGACTAGAATACAAGAATAAAATAAAAAAACAATAATTAAATATAAAATATTTCCGTTCCATTGATTTTTAATATTGAATAGAATTGAGCATGTGAATGATAAATATATTTGTGTCATTTTGTTTAATAATATGTAATTATGTTTGATTGTGATTACGGCTAATCAAAAATCATTATCAGTATGCTTACCACAGTTTTTTGAGTTCATTGAAATAGTCATCGGCTTTAATACATCGCTGAGCTCAAAGGGAAGAATCTGATTATTGAGAAATACAATAAATCCATTGTTAGAAGATGCGAAAAAAATGATTGAGCGCAACACTGAAATCAAACAAAGTACGTGTTTGTTTGATTTTAAAACAACAATAAATAACTTTAATCTTTACATATCCTAGTACATAACTTGATTACTTCACATAATAAAAGGTTTTTATTTCAGTTGTAAGATAGTGGTTTAAACGAATTTTATTAATTAATGATCAACATTATCAAATACTATTTTTCACTATACTATTTCATACATATGTACATTTTTTATGTCCAAATGTCGAAAAATGTATAGTATTCGATATTATATAGAATTTTTAAGCTAGTATGTATCCAAGCGAAGGTCGGAGTGCACTTCCAATTTAATTTTCTTTCTTGTTTAAATAAAATAGGCAATATAGGAACAAATTATGATAAGCTAATGCATTAAATAAATATCTAATATATCGAATACATTCTGAAAGCGAAATATCAAATATCGCTTAACGTAATAAATAGTATTAAGATTTTCTGGGAAAACTGTTTTGTTAATACTGTAAATAAACTATTTATCGAAAACGATTTTTATTTATCATTTAATAATTTTGTATTAAATTCATTTTATTATTATAATAAATTAGTATATGTGGTGCAAGATTTGATAGGATATATATTTTTATATCTGTTATATTTTATAATATACAATATATAAATTATCTAATGTAATATTCCTAATATTATCACTTGGGATAAGACTGGAATCAACTGTAGATTGTTGATGGTAGTCGAAGTCTTTATGATGCTAAATACATGTGGTATCCAGATGTGGTTCAGATGTTGTGTCATTATCTTATTGTCAAAAGTGAGCTGTTAGCGAGTTCGACTTTTGTGGTTCATTGTGATGAAACAAAGAGTTTATTTTCGTATACAGAAACACTTTTGCAAAAAAACTGTACGGAAAACTAACCTCAATTCGAACTTGCATACATAAATACGTGACACAGCTGCATGTGACCTTCTAAAAGTCCACTGTAGTGACTTTGGTTAAACGCCTTTGGTTAGTAAACTGGACACCCGAAATGACTAGATATTAGGTCTTGAATTTAAGCTGCAATGTTGTTCTGTAAGGGGTGGGGCTCTATCAGTTACCCCACGGGACTTTACTTGTTAAGGATAAGAATATACCCTCATGATATTCAAACGTAGTATGTGTTGAATATTATCTCTTTCCATATGTGAAAGAATCATCAGCTCTTGTACTGAGACAGAATGCGACCCAGTGGGAACATAATTTTAAGATTGTGTTGGGGGTTGTCGTTAAAAAAAATAAGTTGAAGAACTAAAGAAGTTGGTTTGTGTAGCTGCTCCAATCAAAATTAATATAATATTTATTGATTGGTCACAATTCCATTAATTTAAGAGTAATAAATGAATTTCTTGAATAAAAAAAAATTCATCAAGATTTTTATAAATAAAATTTTAAATTTCTTTCATAATTACGAAATGGCTTTTTAGTTTGCATACCTACAGCTTACTAGAAAATATAAGTAACGTCCATAAGGAAGCAATGCCGACCCTATAAAGTATATATATTCTTGCCCTAGTCCACAAGTCGAGATAATCTAATAACCAAAATATATTTGAGCCAGCCAAAATATACAACTGGACAACAGTGGCTCATATGTTAAATAAGAATATGTACAATTAATGGGATGTAATTTCTTGAAATGTGCAGTTCTTTTTGTTTTGTCTGTAAGAGATTGGTACGTAAACTTGAACTTTCATAATCATCCACCATAGAGTTCAGGAAGTGTTCGATAATGGAAATTGAAGCAAAAGGTCAATTGACAACGTCCAACCCAAAAAATTAATATCAAAAACATTACATCGAAGATTTGTCAACGACCTTTCATCCAACAATAAGTTGACATAATACCCAGGATACTATTTTTCTGCTTCCTTAACACAAAATAAACACAATGGGCTTCGACAAGTGTAATAATCTCCTCAGTCTTGTCGTCTTTCTGGTTCTGAGCTATTCAAAGTTACTATAGATATATATATTTATATACATACATATGAATAATATTAATATAAAACAAGAAAAGAAAGTAATCTTCGGCGGGTCGAAGATGTCATACCCTTTCAGTGTCAGACGAAAGCTGTCCATACAAAAACTATGTATTGAGATTTAAAACTGAGTGATTAGTTTGGGTTGCAACAGACGGAGGGACGAACATGCTCATTTGGGCCCTGAAGCCGATTCTTATAAAGAATATACATACCTTATTGGATCTACAACGCCTCCTTAGGGGCGTTACAAACTAATGGCCAGAAATAATATATCATCAACAATGGTAAAACTATATGAAAGAATGTGATTTAATTAGAAATACGAAAGATGATACGAAAGATTTTGCGCAATTGTAGGACCTTTAATTTTACATTACAGAAAATCGCATTTCAAAGAACTCTTATGGTCAGCATTTTGATTTCTTTGTTAATGTTGTTTGGTCAAAAAGGCACTCACACATGGTCGACTGGACTGCATACTTGCTGGGGTCACTTTTTCATATAAATCGGTCGGTCCACATCTATTATTTATGCTTGTTTGTTCATTTCTGTATAACACTTTGCCACATCAAAATGGGTGGCAGCTGCAATGAATAGCTGTTAGCTTCCGTTCTTACGATACGAATTTATCAAATAAAAAATCCTTTGATACCATGCATATCCATGTCTGCACAAAAGCACTACTTCTGGAGAGTCATTTTATTTTACTTATTGAGGCGTTGTAGATCAAACACTTTGTAGATAAAATATATTTTTAATCAATATTGATAGTAGATTGCAAATTTGTATGCCCGTCGGTCAGTCTGTTTCAATTAAACCTAGTCTCTGAGTTTTAAAGATAACTCAATGTATACACACTGACTATAGCCATAAGCTATATATAAGTCGGAACTGGTTCGATCGGACTTCTATATCATATAGCTATCAATCGGTCACTAATGGAGTTTTTGTTTGTTAAGCTATCTAGTTTCAATGACTTAGGCATGTCAGGAACTTTTAATCCAAATGGAAATACTATATCATATAGCCACTATAGGAGCGATCTGTCAAATATTTACTATTTGAACAAAAAGTTTTTGTTTAACCCAGTACTCTATTTTTATTTGTTTTATACATATACACATACACATACATATATGTAATATATGACAAATGTATGATATATGATATATATGATACATGTATAACATGGAAAGATCATTGTGCGCTCAACTATGAATAAAATAAGAATCTATGTGCCACATACCAGAACCTACCTTTTAAAGATTCGGAATCGCGTTTAAATAGGCAGACGGGCGGACATAAGCAGGCTTCTACCTATAAACTTTTGAAATCAATAAAAACTAAGGACACATACTTCCGTAATATGCCTCTTATAAAGCCTAGATGATATAATGATTTAGACTGAGACTTTGTAATCTGCAAAGTGGTAATCGGCTACAAATAAGTAGACTCGCCATTTCATCCAGTCCTTTGGTGCTTAGGAAAACCAAATTCATTTTTAATGCGCACGTGCGCTTTGACATGAAAGCTACTGCTGTGCTCGTAAACAATCCTGAGTCGATGGAATTGGATCTGGTTCAGAGTGAGGGCTCAGTGCTCTCCGTTTTGTAAGTCTCTATGAAATGGGTGAGTTTTTCTATTGAAAAATCATTATTGCACCGGCTATTTAATGTACGGGTCTGTGAATGTTGTTTCTCACTTATTCAACCCTTGCAAGGGTATATTAATTATATCCATGAGTTTGTAACACAACATGTATATTTTTATATATATACTATTATATAGCAGAACAAAAACAAATTTTTCAGTCAATAACTTAATTTTCATCGTTTGGCCACGATAATTTTGATATACTCAGATTAAGGCAATAATCATCCGGATTTAAACTATACAAACCATTTGGACTGAAACTGATGCGCGCAATTATGTTTTTCAATGAAAATTTTTTTTACTTTAAATACTTCAGTTATCAGTAATGACTAAAACATGTATATCAAAGTATATCTTACAACGAACATGAGAGATATCGGTAAAAATGTAATTATTGAATTGAAAACTTATCGCTTTAGCTCACAAGAGTATATCTTCAGCAATATGCACATATACACAAAAACACACGAATATATACATCTTAATGGGCCTAAGGTAAATAAAATAAATATTTTTCCTTTTCAAACACTATAAAAATAACATCTGAAGCAAGATGAACATAAAATATAACAAGAAAGCAATGTTATATTAAGCGTGCTGAAGATATACTCTTGTGAGCTAAAGCGATAAGTTTTCAATTCAATAATTACATTTTTACCGATATCTCTCATGTTCGTTGTAAGATATACTTTGATATACATGTTTTAGTCATTACTGATAACTGAAGTATTTAAAGTAAAAAAAATTTTCATTGAAAAACATAATTGCGCGCATCAGTTTCAGTCCAAATGGTTTGTATAGTTTAAATCCGGATGATTATTGCCTTAATCTGAGTATATCAAAATTATCGTGGCCAAACGATGAAAATTAAGTTATTGACTGAAAAATTTGTTTTTGTTCTGCTATATAATAGTATATATATAAAAATATACATGTTGTGTTACAAACTCATGGATATAATTAATATACCCTTGCAAGGGTTGAATAAGTGAGAAACAACATTCACAGACCCGTACATTAAATAGCCGGTGCAATAATGATTTTTCAATAGAAAAACTCACCCATTTCATAGAGACTTACAAAACGGAGAGCACTGAGCCCTCACTCTGAACCAGATCCAATTCCATCGACTCAGGATTGTTTACGAGCACAGCAGTAGCTTTCATGTCAAAGCGCACGTGCGCATTAAAAATGAATTTGGTTTTCCTAAGCACCAAAGGACTGGATGAAATGGCGAGTCTACTTATTTGTAGCCGATTACCACTTTGCAGATTACAAAGTCTCAGTCTAAATCATTATATCATCTAGGCTTTATAAGAGGCATATTACGGAAGTATGTGTCCTTAGTTTTTATTGATTTCAAAAGTTTATAGGTAGAAGCCTGCTTATGTCCGCCCGTCTGCCTATTTAAACGCGATTCCGAATCTTTAAAAGGTAGGTTCTGGTATGTGGCACATAGATTCTTATTTTATTCATAGTTGAGCGCACAATGATCTTTCCATGTTATACATGTATCATATATATCATATATCATACATTTGTCATATATTACATATATGTATGTGTATGTGTATATGTATAAAACAAATAAAAATAGAGTACTGGGTTAAACAAAAACTTTTTGTTCAAATAGTAAATATTTGACAGATCGCTCCTATAGTGGCTATATGATATAGTATTTCCATTTGGATTAAAAGTTCCTGACATGCCTAAGTCATTGAAACTAGATAGCTTAACAAACAAAAACTCCATTAGTGACCGATTGATAGCTATATGATATAGAAGTCCGATCGAACCAGTTCCGACTTATATATAGCTTATGGCTATAGTCAGTGTGTATACATTGAGTTATCTTTAAAACTCAGAGACTAGGTTTAATTGAAACAGACTGACCGACGGGCATACAAATTTGCAATCTACTATCAATATTGATTAAAAATATATTTTATCTACAAAGTGTTTGATCTACAACGCCTCAATAAGTAAAATAAAATGACTCTCCAGAAGTAGTGCTTTTGTGCAGACATGGATATGCATGGTATCAAAGGATTTTTTATTTGATAAATTCGTATCGTAAGAACGGAAGCTAACAGCTATTCATTGCAGCTGCCACCCATTTTGATGTGGCAAAGTGTTATACAGAAATGAACAAACAAGCATAAATAATAGATGTGGACCGACCGATTTATATGAAAAAGTGACCCCAGCAAGTATGCAGTCCAGTCGACCATGTGTGAGTGCCTTTTTGACCAAACAACATTAACAAAGAAATCAAAATGCTGACCATAAGAGTTCTTTGAAATGCGATTTTCTGTAATGTAAAATTAAAGGTCCTACAATTGCGCAAAATCTTTCGTATCATCTTTCGTATTTCTAATTAAATCACATTCTTTCATATAGTTTTACCATTGTTGATGATATATTATTTCTGGCCATTAGTTTGTAACGCCCCTAAGGAGGCGTTGTAGATCCAATAAGGTATGTATATTCTTTATAAGAATCGGCTTCAGGGCCCAAATGAGCATGTTCGTCCCTCCGTCTGTTGCAACCCAAACTAATCACTCAGTTTTAAATCTCAATACATAGTTTTTGTATGGACAGCTTTCGTCTGACACTGAAAGGGTATGACATCTTCGACCCGCCGAAGATTACTTTCTTTTCTTGTTTTATATTAATATTATTCATATGTATGTATATAAATATATATATCTATAGTAACTTTGAATAGCTCAGAACCAGAAAGACGACAAGACTGAGGAGATTATTACACTTGTCGAAGCCCATTGTGTTTATTTTGTGTTAAGGAAGCAGAAAAATAGTATCCTGGGTATTATGTCAACTTATTGTTGGATGAAAGGTCGTTGACAAATCTTCGATGTAATGTTTTTGATATTAATTTTTTGGGTTGGACGTTGTCAATTGACCTTTTGCTTCAATTTCCATTATCGAACACTTCCTGAACTCTATGGTGGATGATTATGAAAGTTCAAGTTTACGTACCAATCTCTTACAGACAAAACAAAAAGAACTGCACATTTCAAGAAATTACATCCCATTAATTGTACATATTCTTATTTAACATATGAGCCACTGTTGTCCAGTTGTATATTTTGGCTGGCTCAAATATATTTTGGTTATTAGATTATCTCGACTTGTGGACTAGGGCAAGAATATATATACTTTATAGGGTCGGCATTGCTTCCTTATGGACGTTACTTATATTTTCTAGTAAGCTGTAGGTATGCAAACTAAAAAGCCATTTCGTAATTATGAAAGAAATTTAAAATTTTATTTATAAAAATCTTGATGAATTTTTTTTTATTCAAGAAATTCATTTATTACTCTTAAATTAATGGAATTGTGACCAATCAATAAATATTATATTAATTTTGATTGGAGCAGCTACACAAACCAACTTCTTTAGTTCTTCAACTTATTTTTTTTAACGACAACCCCCAACACAATCTTAAAATTATGTTCCCACTGGGTCGCATTCTGTCTCAGTACAAGAGCTGATGATTCTTTCACATATGGAAAGAGATAATATTCAACACATACTACGTTTGAATATCATGAGGGTATATTCTTATCCTTAACAAG